>JAVJIF010001529.1:0-281049 GCA_038442645.1 Agave tequilana
GTGACCATGGACAAGCTCCTTTCTACCGTGCAGAAGAAAGGCGAATCCGTCCGTGAATACATTGAGCGGTTCAGAAATCTATCTCTGATGTGCCCAGCAGGGATGCCTTTAACCCATGCTCTTACAGACATGCAGACACAACTTCTTGGATCAAGTAGAAGTTCGCATGGGGCTGTCAAAGCCCATACTTGGAAAGATTGGTCGAACAAGCTGAGATAGCCGAGAGTCGGCTAAGAAGTTCGAGTCGTCCGTCCCTAGAAGCAAATGGGGTGCGAACAACAAGGGCGTAGCGATCTCCCACAGTCTTCCCAAGCTAAGGGGAAGGAAATTATGTCCGTCGAGCTGACCGGGGACATGCAGTCAAAGGCCAAGAAGAGCAGCTTCACAATCAGGAGCCCAAGTTCCCTCCTAAACAGTACTCCTTCAGAGATGATCAGGTGGTCGACGATATTCCATCTGCTCCATAAAGGAATAAGATGAGCTGCCAGATGCTCGGCGTCCTAATGAGATAGGTCGCACAAATGACCCCAAATACTGTCTTTATCATAGGATGGTCCATCATCCTACTGACAAGTGCTATGTCCTCAAGGACAGATACAAGCCCTGATTGATGCCGGCGTCCTCACACTAAAGACGGAACAGAAGAAAGTCACTGCCAATATGGTGACTCTTGAGTTCGGCACTGCCCAGAAGGTCACAGTTCCTGACGGACCTATCCAGCCCCGTGCCGCGGTTGGAAGTCAAGCATCCTCCAGCCATGACTCAAAACAACAAGGCCTCGCCCCTTTGACATTGGAGACAGGGGAAGTTATATGGATACACCCCGACCTCGTCCAAGACATACAGCAGACGTCGAAGGACTCCAGCAAAAAGGGCAAGTCTTGCAATGTCGTCTCTGTTCTGCCAGACGATGGTAATCTTACTTCGGCTTCCCTCAGCGATTCTGAAGAAGAAAAGCATGCCTGTACAGCGCAGGCAGATGCGCCTCAACAGACGGTCACCCGGTCTGGAAAGTCATACCTAAGGCAGTATGACAACCTACTGACAGGTACCACAGCAAACAACGTCAGTACCAATGCCGACATCCGCTCCAGTCCTGACCAAGGGAGGGAAAAACCTAAGGAGGTGCGATTCGACCAGGTGTTGAAGAAACACCAAGCAAGGGCTAGCCACGCCCTTTCGCTTTGATATATTGGCCCACTTAGCCATATCCCTGCTCGTATCACAATACACGAGCTCCTTCGTCTCTCTAAGAGACAAGAGAGGCACTCAGAGATGCGCTAGCCAACTCGGAGTCCTTTCTGACATGCATGCCCGAGGTTCCTGATGAGATGCGCCCTTTCCTGCTCAGAGTGCCATCACGCACAGTCAAAGGTACCTGCATTACCTTCACGGCGGAAGATATGCTTCTCAAAGACAACAAGCATGATCGACCTCTGTACTATACCGTATATATCGGTTCAACCTGCATTGAAAGGATACAAGTCGATCCGGGGTCTGCGCTCAGCATCATCCCCAAAAGGCTCCTCTACTTCCTCGGCATACCACTGTACAGGTTGTCTGCGACCACCACTACAATACGGCTTTTAACGCCGGGAGCAGCCATCCGCTTTGAAAGATTCGGCTTCGCTGCAGAATTGGAAGCCTGAAGTCAGAAGTGACATGCTATGTCATTGACGCGGACACATCATACAACCTGCTACTGGGACGACCATGGATCCATGCCAACTGGATCGTTCCTTCCACTCTTCATCAGCTTCAAGTATGTTGAGGATGATGCGACAGTAGGAACTGTCTTCGCTGAGAAGCAGCCCTTCAAGGGGGTGGAAAACTATTTCACAGATGCTCTCCTATATCAAAGAGGCTAGTGGAACGCCGGAGAACCATTGCCAGACAGTGATGGAAGTGGCAATGAGGCGGATTCGGAATCCGAAATGGGCACGCCAGCCATTTTTTTGGCGAGCCAATAGTAGCATGCTTTAAATAATCCCCGATGTAAGATCCCTTCTGAGAGGAAGGCGAATGGATGATTAATGATAATATTTCTTTTGATTATCCTGCGAGCATCGAGTCAACTAAATCCATCATGGATGGCTCTCTTCACATGCCCGTACATAGCCAAGTTCGGCTACTACATCTGTGGAGGTTATAGAAGGGGCCACGCTGGTGATCCCCTCCATCCAAACAGGTCAGTTGCCGATAATCTTCGGTAGAACCCAGCCACGGAGACCTGTACCTACAGATTCAAGCTCGGACTCAGAAGCCCCACAGTTCTTCCATTATGCGCAACCGGCACGCCATATTATGGAGAAGATGGGATATGACTTGAAGAAGGCAGGCAGCCTGAACTTCGGAAGGGAGACGCGGTCTGATGCGTAATGCTATCCCGAAAGGGAAACCTGCAAATTACTATGATAGTACACGCAGAGGGTTTGGGTTATGTTACACCCACATCATCAGTAACGGTTCAAGTCAAAGACGACGAGCCATTCCATCACAGTCAGACTCATCTGCTGAATGGAACTCTGACATCAGCATAGGAGGAATGTTCAACGGTCTCACTGTGAATATGACCTCGGGCAGTCAATTGGAACCTGCGGAAGCTGCTGATAAGGAACCTTGGGCCCAGCAATTAAGCCTCCAATGGGAAAAGCGGTTCGAGCTGCGCGAGCCACCTACCGAAGACAAGTGATCCAAGTCACTTGGGCAGTCAAGATCACCCCAAGCCTATTTTCATAAGTGAAAGCTTATCACTTATCGAAAAGGAAGAATTGATAATGCTCGTAAAAGAGTATATAGATGTCTTCGCCTGGAGCTATGAAGACATGCCTGGACTCGATCCACAGGTCGCTATGCACCGTCTAAACATCAAGCCCGACGTTAAGCCAGTCAAGCAACAACAACGTCGGTTCCGCCCAAACATCATGGAGGCTATTGAAGCCGAAGTTCATAAGCTCATTGCTTGTGGCTTCATCCGGGAGGAACAACATCCGATTGGGTGGCTTACATAGTCCCCGTCCTTAAGAAGAACGGCAAAATACGGATCTGCATCGACTACCGTGATCTCAATGCGGCCTTTCCCAAAGATGATTTCCACTGCCCATCACTGATGTCATGATTGACAACACATGCGGGTTCGAGAGGATGTCTTTCATGGACGGCTTCTCAGGGTACAACAGATCAAGATGTATCCTGATGACGAGAAGCATACTTCTTTCCGAACGCCTTTGGTGGTATACTGCTACACTGTAATGCCCTTCGGATTGAAGAACGCCGGGGCAACCTACCAGCGGGCAATGAGCATGATCTTCCGCGATCATCTCCGGAAGACGGTGGAGTGCTATGTTGACGACATTGCTGTCAAAAGTCGCCGCAAAGATAACATCTTCGCGATCTGAGGACGATGTTCAATATAATGCGGGCTCATCAGTTGAAAATGAACCCGACAAATCCTTTTTTAGGAGTATCCAGCGCGCAAATTCCTTGGGTTCATAATCACATCAAAAGGAATCCATCTAGACCCAGACAAAGTCAAAGCCATCCAGGACATGCATCCACCAGGAACCTCAAAGAGCTCAGAGGCTTACAAGGCAGGTTAGCCTATATCAGGAGATTCATAGCAAATCTATCAGGCCGTTGCCAACCATTTACCCGACTATGAAGAAGGTACTGCCTTCATATGGGATCAAGCTTGTCAAGAAGCTTATAAGACATTAAGAGGTATCTCACAAACCTCCGTCTTGGTGCCCTACATCAGGGAAACCATTCTTGCTTTATGTGAAAGCCCTGGATTATTCCCTCGGCGCCCTCCTCTCGCTCAGAAGGACGACAATGGCCATGAGCAGGCCATTTACTATCTGAGTAGAACTCTCATAGGAGCGGAATCCGCTACAATCTATTGAAAAGAGTGTTTAGCTCTCGTCTTCGCTGTCCAGAAGACACGCATTATTTGGTTGGCCAAACCATACATGTCATCTCAGGGTAACCCTTTACGTCTTCTCATGACGAAGCCAGGGTCGTTGAACTCAAGGTTGGCTAAATGTGCACTGCTATTATCCCAATATGACATAACCTTTACCCCTCAAAAGGCGGTTAAGGTCAAGCCCTTGCAGAATTCTTGGCTGCGCATCCGGTCCCGGAACATTCAAAGCTTCACGAAGACATCCCTGATGAGGTCTTCGAATCTAATGCAACATCAGTAGAGGAAGTATGGCAGATGTTCTTTGACGGAGCATCGCGGATGGGCCCCAAAGGAAGATTATTGCCGAGTGGGGGTTGTGTTCATCTCCCCATAAGATCATATCCTTCCCAGGGCGTTCTCCTTGACAGAGTCATACTCTAATAATGTGGCGGAATACAATGCTCTGCTCATTGGCCTCCAGCTCGCCCACGCGGGGTACGCTATCTTGAAGCTTATGGCGATTCAAGCTGATCATTAGCCAGGAAAAGGGCGAATATGAAGTCCGCCATGAGGACTTGGTGCCTTACTATCATACAGCCATCGAATTGGCTAGCTTATTTGAAGGCTTCTACATCGGGCATGTGTCCTCGATCTCAGAATACCAAGGCGGATGCTCTCGCTGCACTAGCGACACGCTAGCCTTAACCGGCCGACACAAGAGTATCACCTCACAGTCGCAACCCGGCATCTCGTATGCTCCAAGTATATGCTAAAGATCCAAGAAGTCCATAATACCTCCGTGGATCTTGAGCCGAGGGATTGGCGCTTCCCTCTCATTGACTATGCTCTGCACGATCTACTCCCGGATGATCCCAAAGAAGCGGCGTCCATCAGACGAAGGTCGCCCCGCTTCTACTATGATCCCACTTTGAAGACACTTTACCGTCGTTCCTATGATGGTATCCTTCTCCGTTGCCTTTCCCATTCAGAGGCACAAGAAGTGCTTAAAGAAGCACATGATGGCATTTGCGGAGCTCACCAGCCGGGTCCAAAGCTTAAAGACAGGCTGCACAGACTTGGGTACTACTGGCCGACCATGATGGCCGATGCCACCCAGTATGCACGAAGGTGTAAGGCGTGCCAGGTCCATGCAGACTTCATACACCAACCTTCGGAGTTGCTCCACCCTGCTGTTGCTTCATGGCCATTTGAAGCATGGGGAACTGATGTCGTAGGGCCAATCAGTCCCTCTTCGGCAAGAGGTCACCGGTTTATCCTGGCAATAACCGATTACTTCTCAAAATGGGCAGAGGCCATACCATTGGCCGAAGTCAAAACCTCCCATCTGGTTAGCTTCATCAAACACCAGGTCATCCATCGATTTGGTGTACCCAGACGGATCATCCATGACAATGGTCCCCAGTTCGTAAGCCAGGGTTCTATCGGTTCTGCGATAAATACCGAATTCAGAATGTGGCTTCAACCGCCTACAATCCTGCCGCCAACGGCTTGGCAGAGGCATTCAACAAGACAATCATCAAGCTGCTCAAGAAGTTCGTCTCCTCGAATAAGCGAGATTGGGACGAAAAGCTCGTGAATGTCTTTGGGCTACCGGACTACGGTGCGGACACCGACAGGCAATACGCTTTTTTTCCCTGGTATATGGGTGCGAAGCAGTTATCCATTGGAAATCCAGGTGCCATCATTACGGGTAGCCTTGACTACTAAGATAACATCAGAAGACAATGATCGCCTGCGTCTTCAAGAGCTCGAAGCCCTAGACGAAAAGCGACTACAAGCTCAGCAACACATCGAGCTATATCAGGCTCGGATGTCAAAAGCCTTCAATAAAAGGTCAAGCAGAGAATCTTCCAGAAAGGAGACCTGGTCTTAGCCGTCAGACGACCGATGATTATGATGCACAAGACCAAAGGCAAATTTCAGCCTAAATGGGAAGGACCGTTTGTAATAGAGACAGTCTATTCAAACGGAGCATACCGCCTTATGAATGCAGGTGGCGACCTACTCATGATGCCGATCATGGCAAATTCTTAAGAAGTACTATCCTTAATCAAGGATCTTGCTCTCGATCAAGTTAACATTACACCTCTGATCGAGATCCGCGCGTCCGAAATGCGCACAAAGAGAGCCTTTCTCTTCCTCCAAGCGAGACTATACGGCCATGGATCAACTGGGACCTGGCCCATGCACCAGTCACCCTAGAAGACAATCGAGGTTGTGCAGACATCAACCTGATAATCCGACCATCCTTAACGACCAAGGATAGAGGAAATGTTGGCCTCTAAGCCCACATGAGTCCTCAACAACTCATCATGCTGAGGGGAATAGCATGGCTAGCCCAACCCAAACGGTAGTTGGTAAAGGCATATCAAACCGTTGATAGCTGGGGGTTTGCTAAAAATCCTAAGGGACCTGCTCCCATTTGATTCCCTCTCCAAAATCACCTACCATTCTCACCCATAGAATGGTAGGACCACATATACTCCGCTGTTACGTTAACATTAAACCTATGACAGCAATCCCCTCATTTCTCCTCGTGAAAATGAGACCTCCAAAATCACCTACCAATTCTCATCCATAGAATGGTAGGACCACATATATTCCGCTGTTATGTTAACATTAAACCTATGACAACGGTCCCTCGTGAAAACGAGACCCCATCACCTATTGATTGAAGCTTGGTGGCTTCTCAACCAGTTACGTCATTGCGACCTCTGAACTGGCAGATAGCCAAGTTTCATCTACCATTGAGCTTAGTGGCGTCTCAATCGGTTATTCATTCATGCGACTCTGAACCAGCAGACAGCTAAGTCTCAATCCCGAGCCCTGTTGACATTTACAAAAGACAGGTCTCGATACTCGTTGACATTTACAAAAGACGAGTATCACCTATTGATTGAAGCTTGGTGGCTTCTCAACCAGTTACGTCATTGCGACCTCTGAACTGGCAGATAGCCAAGTTTCATCCACCATTGAGCATTAGTGGCGTCTCAATCGGTTATGTCATTGCGACCTCTGAACCAGCAGACAGCTAAGTCTCAATCCCGAGCCCTGTTGACATTTACAAAAGACAGGTCTCGATACTCGTTGACATTTACAAAAGACGAGTATCACCTATTGATTGAAGCTTGGTGGCTTCTCAACCAGTTACGTCATTGCGACCTCTGAACTGGCAGATAGCCAAGTTTCATCCACCATTGAGCATTAGTGGCGTCTCAATCGGTTATGTCATTGCGACCTCTGAACCAGCAGACAGCTAAGTCTCAATCCCGAGCCCTGTTGACATTTACAAAAGACAGGTCTCGATACTCGTTGACATTTACAAAAGACGAGTATCACCTATTGATTGAAGCTTGGTGGCTTCTCAACCAGTTACGTCACTGCGACCTCTGAACTGGCAGATAGCCAAGCCTCATCTATCATTGAGCTTAGTGGCGTCTCAATTGGTTATGTCATTGCGACCTCTGAACCAGCTGACAGCTAAGTCTCAATCTCGATGCTTGCTGACATTTACAAAAGGCAAGTATCTCCCTTCCTTTTAAGCCCCGCAAAGGGCTAACCTCGAGACTGGCAACGTCCCATTCGGTTATGTTACTGCAACCTCTGAACCAACAGACAGTCATGTCTCATTATCTAAACAACAGACGACAAAAAAAAATTTTCTATTAATCCAGAAGGATGGGATACATGGAGGAAGCCTATAGGCGTACATGATAAGATCGGATCCGATCTCCGAGCGAAGCTAGCCGCGCCCTCCTGTCATCTTCAGCCTGGGCCAGCGCCTGTGATCTTAGCTTTGCCTCATCGAAGTCCACCGCCTGAGCCAGACGAGCCTCGGTCTCCACCAAAGTCGCCCTCTGTGATGACTTCCGCTCCGCCAGTTCCTCACTTCGAGCCCTGAGTTGCTTAAACCGCGCAGACTCTTCATGACGCATCTGTGTAGCCTTCGACAAGAGGAGATTTGCCTCTCGGATCATCTCTTCAGCCCTCTTAATTTTATCTTCAGTGTCAAGAAGAGCACTGTTGGAAGCATCAATTGCACTCCCAACCTCTGCTTCCTCTGCCTCCAAGGACCTCAAGTCAGAGGAGATAGCCTCAACAGCCTCTTGAGCAGCGAGCTGAGCCTCGCGCTTCTGGGCGACAAGACGTGCGAGCCGTTCATCAGCCAAAGACGCTGCGTCGGAACGATGGAAATGGCGCCATTCCTCCACGTCCTTCTCAAGGTCATCTACCAGGAGCTCCAGAGCAGTAGCTTGATGGTACCCCTCAAAGTCCCGAATACATTCAATGCCACGGGAGAGAACCATCTTCAGCTTCGAAAATGGCACAGGCGAGCCCTTCAAGACTAGACCGATAGTCTGCTCCAAACTATTATAGAAGCTGTCGACCAGATTACCGATAAAGTCATCAACCCTTGAGACAAACCTCGGAGCAATCTACCAACCTAGTCGACACCACCGCGGAAGAAGAAGCGGGAACATCGACTGCAGCAGTGCAAGCCAAAGGTGACCTCGGCGGAGTCCTCAGCGACACCAGCACGCCAGCCACCGCGGAGGTAGGACTGGCAACCACCTCCTGAGCAGCAGGCTCAACTACCAGCGTCGGGGAGGTAGGGCTGACAATCACCCTCAGTGCCGTATTCGGCAAAACAGTCTGCACCTCACTCGTTGATGTGACTGGAAGTGAGGGTACCTCCGGGACTGCCGCCTCTTCAACCTCAGGGCCCTCCGCTGATTTGGGCCGATAAAAAGGCAGGTCGCCATACAGCGCGTCTAACACAGCAGCGTCTGCCCCGGTCGAAGCGCTCATATCGCCCTTTGACCCTTCAGGAAAACCCTCCGCTTCTTTTGAAGCTGACGCACCTTGGGGACGAATGCCTGCAACAAAACTAAGGTCAAAAAGGAGACGCAACAAATAGGCAAGGATCAGGAGATCTTAGTCATACCGAAGGCCGATGTCACCTCGTCAGCCGCATCGGAATCCAAGGGTCCCATCGGAAAGTTCTTACCAGACTCAACGCGGATAGCTGGCCCACTCGCCGATTCCTCCGCAGACCACCCGGCAGAGCTGGATGCCATAGGACTTCCTTTAGAAGTCCCAGCGCCCGAAGGGCCAATATCGGCCGCATCACCTCCAGACTCCTCCGAGCGAGCAAAGGAACCAGCTGCACTTCCATAAGTGAACAGGGGATCGTAGTGCTCCCCTTGCTCTCCAACTGCCTCAGCTCCTGCAACAAAAAGCAAATGATGAGTTATGTAAAGCGCGCTGAAGACATATTAAATGGGACCAATCTTACCAGTAGTCGGTTCAGCAACCGACGGCTCAGCCACTAATAGAGCAGCAGAAGGAGGCGCCGTAGGGAGTTCGCCCTCCACCACAATGGTAGAGTTTGGCGACGGGGCTTCTTCGCCGACGACTTCCTACGGGATCCACTCCCACGCTTCCTTTTGAAGTGGACCTCAGAGTCCTCTTCCTCCACTTCTTCCACATGCTGTGGGGGAGCTGTCCCCATTACACCAGACCGGCTTCATGAGCACCAGCTTTGTGGGCATCAGCCCTTGTCTCTGCCTCGAAGCGAGGGCTCCCGCATCAGAAGCCTCGCTGTCATCTACAGCGATGAACTCCTCTATGCCAGGAACACGGACTCGTTTGCCCTCCTTCTTATCCAAAGCCTTCTGCCTCATCCGATGAGAAATCAACTTCACACCTGAACTATTGGCATTGAATCCAGGAGGCGTGGAATTCGAAGCTGCATACCATTGGCAGAAACACAGGGTCGTCCATAGGCCGGGATCCCTCAACGGCGTGCGTAGCCACGCTCCAGTGTCATCCGCGGTAAAGAACCGCCAAGCACGAGCCCCATCAATAAGGCTCCCCAGGAAAGCCAGGTCCGGATTGGGGTTGCCCACATACAACTGGTCATACCCAAATTGGCGGGCGAACCGGCTCGGGATGTAGGGCTCCATGTAGCAGGTATCCCCACTCCTGTACAGCAAATGCGAGGGCCGGATACAGACCAGCCACTCGAAAACACCCCGACTCATGGGAGATCGACCTGACTCCTCATCATGGAATTCCTCGTTGTATCCTGCACCCCGCAGGCGAGGAAAACAACGGAACAGGCTATAAGCGTCATAACGACGCACTAACTTACGGGCCTCGGCCACATAAGTTTTCTGCCACAGACAGCCTTCAAAACGACGGAGAAGCGCCGTTTGAACGCCCTGCGGTGGGTCTTCCCCAGCTCCAATCAAACTGGGGCAGTGCAAGGCGAACCACGCCATCAAGTAGGTGTACGGTAAACCTACCCTAGGATTGGGTCCGTCACAAGGCAGGACGGCACCCTTCCCTCGCCTTGACGCCATCGGCCTGCAGAAAGCCTCCGTCAGTACACGAAGGCCCCTCTGAATACAACATACCATGGCCGGAAGGAGACCCAGGCGGTGACCATGGACCAAGCGGACAGCAGAGCAGCACATTCGGGTGGACAATGTCACCCGAAGAAGAAGGCACGACACACTTCTTTAACCAGATGGTTAAGAATCCGGCCAGCAACGCCTTGCGAGACATAGGCCAACGGGCCTGATGGTGAAAGCTCCGAAGAACATCACCCTTCTCGAAAGGACCATCATCTTCTGTCACGACGATGTCCTTTTCAGCACGCACCTCCATCCTCGCCAGATGTCTTCTTCGACAACTCCGCAATGAGCTGCCTCGGGCGCACTAGTCATATCCGGGAACAAGTAGTTCCCCCAGCTCTTTAAGCTCTTCGAGCTACCCTTACCACCAGTGTGGATGCTGGAACAAATGTGCAGGTGGCACATCAATTCCCGATATGTCTCAAGCAAAGCAGGCTCTTGCTTCTCCAAGAGAGCCAGCTCCGCCTCACACGGAAAATACTCTTCATATGGAAGACCCGAAGGGCAAAGCAGAGATCTCTCGCATCTCATGCAGGGTCATGCCCAATTCACCAACCGGGGTGAAGAAAGTCCCCGAGGCTGGGCAGTACAACTCAAGAATGGCGTAGAAGCACGCCACCTTCATCTCAATGCCGTAGCAGGTCGCCCTGACGGCCTCATAGAGGTTCAACCTCTCTAATTCCCCCTCGAAATGATTGAGGATATAATTGGTCAACTCCGCCCACCATGACCTAGGAGGGTGGACCCAACCAGGAGCTCTGAAATCTGTGGCGGGGTAGTTCCCGTCAGCTTCGCAGAACTGAGTACCGAAGGTCGGCGCCGCAGCTGGATTCTCTCCTACTGGAATGTCCCGCGACACCTTCCCAGGGTATAGCCCTATTATGCTACGAGGAGGGCCCGCCCTCGAATAGCCGGTCTGGAAAGTCAACCTCCCGACACTTATAGACTCGGCATTTAGGCTCACGCCCCACGCCATCTTCCGAGCCCAAGTCACGCTCGCGAAAGAAGACAAAGCGAAATGCCGCTTAGTGGACGGGAGATAGAATCTCTCGCCATCCAACTGGAAGATCCACTGGCCTTCGCCGGCTTGCAGCTGGCGATCGGGATCAGGTGCAGCATCCCCGAACATGAAGTCAGGCTTTTTGTAAGCCTGACGGTCGATATCTTCAAACGGAGCCGTAGTCAAAATGCTCCGCATGGCCTGCGGGCCACCGCTCTGAATGAGCGTATCCCGTACAAGGGAGCTCGGCTCACTGAACAAGGAAGCCTGCCCGATGAACTGCAAGCTTATGCTCCCGCCTGCTCGACTGGTTACGCCAAATAGACTGTTCTGGAGGCCGGAGGCGTAATGTACTGCAAAAAAAAAAAAAAAAAAAAATGAACTATGATTAGTTCACCAATCAAATGGATGCAAAGACATAAAAATTCGCTAAGGCATAGCCTCGCCCAGTAAGCAGGAACAGCGGGATAATAGCTTTGATAAAAAGCTTCGCTTCACAGATAAGACTGCATCTTTGCAGGAAGTGGCATAGCCCTAAGGGCTGACGTCATCAAAAGGACGTTATGGTTACAGTTTCCCTTCGTGGCCACGACTGAACGCACGCGACCCATATCCTGTTCCTCAACAGGATGAAAATTGCCCAAGCAATGGCTTCCTATGGAAGCCCAAGAGAAGAACTGTTCAGTTCTTACTTCCCTGGTGCAAGCAAAATAGGGAAGTTAAGGGAAACGAGTTCCCTGATAAGGACAGATCATATTCGATCGTCCTAATAGCCGAGTATCGACTCCAAAGGATGAAGACCACTCTCTAATCAGATTGGAGAGCCTCTTACCAGCGATCGGTCGCTCAATGAACGGAGGAGGAGGGCCCTCCGCTGCAGAAGTCGCTGCTTCCTTTCCCGCTCGTCTCTTGGGCGCCATTGAAGAATTACAGGAGTCTTTGAACTCTTGAAGATGAAGAAAAGGGAAGAAGAAGAGTCAGGTACTCTGGAAAATTCAAAGAGAAATGATGATTTTCTCTCAGCCCGATCGGGCTTTTATAGGCCAATCAGCGCCTAAATCGCGGCCTCAAAAAAGGGCACATGCCGCCGTTTCGAATTAATTCGAAACAGTGCCCGAAGCGCCTGAGACGCTTTCCCAAAAGCGACGGTTCAATCCCACTAAAGGGTTAACTCCGCACAAGAGCAAAGTGCGGACTTCGCGCAATCCTTCCAGGACTTAACCGAAAGGTTTGAATTAGCCCTCTAAAGAGGCGCTGACATGACAGCCTCGCGAAGGTCATTCAAAGGAAGGGCTATGTCCTTAGCTCCGTGCGCAGTTTAGCCCAGCAATGGCCGAACTCTCAGTGAAGCAAGCAAAAAATCAAATGATCAGACAAAGAACTTTCATTGATTTAAAAGCAAGAGTACATTTGATATTACATCAAAGTTGTTTTCATACAACACACCAAGTTGCCTAGCAAGGCCATTTGCATAAAAGGCATACAAGCGGTTTTATCTGCTTCCAGACCAGATCAACTGGACAAGAAAGGTCTTCCTCCTGCATAAGGCCGTAACCAGTGGTGCCACAAGGACACGGTCATTTTTCTCCCACAAAATGGCAGATCTTACCAGGCCATTTTTGTTGAAGCCTGGCAATAAAACCTATCGCCGCCAACACGATAGATCACGTATAATGGGAATCGGCAGTGATACCAGTGATCTAACAGGCGCGATGCCCACTTTCCCGAAGTGGATCGCCATCAAAGGCCACCAAAGTTGAAAGTCGGCAATGGTGCCGACAATCCCACAGGCGACGCCCATTATCTTGAAGCGGATCCTCTCCGATAAGGCGGCGGCCAGCCTCACCTCAGATCGAATCATCTCTCGGATAAGAGGCCGCCAACAGCCCTTGGGACGCGCACTCGCCGCCCCGAATTGTTCCTCCTGCTTAAAAGTAAAGCTTCAACCGGGAAGCATAAGGCAATTTCATGGTTTCTTCCATCAAGTTACCAGATAGAGGATAAGCCTCACCTGCACGGCAACCATGGGCTGGTTCAGCAAACGCCAAGTCCTAGCCTCGCCTATACGGCAAAGTCAGACTGATCTTGTGAAGAACAGTCTCAACCTCACCAATATGGCAAGACTGGCTCAACTATTGAAGAAGCCAAGTCCCAAGTCCTGCCTGCGCAGCGGACTTAACAAGCAACGATCTTTCACTGATCAAGCCAAGATGATAGCTTCACAGAAAGCTATGATGAGATCCTTCTCTGCAGCAGCCAATTGCAAGATGAAGAACAAGGGAAGCTAATCCCTGAAGCGAGCTGCCAAAGCTAAATCAAGGGAGATGAGTTCCCTAAAAGCGGTGAAGTCTTTAAATGATCAAGACTTACTGGTCCTTGGCCGGTTAGACAACCAGAGTGGGTTTTCCCACTAATTCAGAGATCTGAGTATCTCTTTCAACCAAGAGAAGGGAAGAAGAAAGGCAAGGCACTTCTCTTCAGAGGGCCTCAAGTGTCCTATTTATAGGCCCCATGGCCTGAGCGCAACCACCTCAAGCATGGAAGCACGAGCGCACTTAAGGCATTGATTGCGCCTTGATAACAGGGACGGTTCCCATTGGAACCGTACAAGGGAAGAAAACGTCTCCCTCATAAAAAGGCATTTATGGCGCCTTGAAGAAGGGAGTATCCTCCCTTGGAAACGGGCGAATCGGAGAACATCTCTCTCGATTGGCGCAAAAGAAGGATGATCCTCCTCGTAACCGCCCCATGGCAGTTGGCCTTGAAAAGGCAACAGGAGTTCCAAAGCGAACTTATTTCTTGAAAGCCCAGATGCGGAGCTACCCCGACGCGAAGCAACTCGCGAACCAGTGCAATTCTTCGGCGAATTCATCCCAAAGCAGGATTGAAGGCGAAGCTGAACTCAACCATCATGGCGACGTTCATACTCCACATACCATCACAGCAGTTCAAAGTGTTTCGGAGTCTGAGCTATTGCAGACTCTCGAAAACTTTGAAGGGGGTCTTGTTGACACTTAAAAAAGACAAGATTCTCATTAGTCCGAACAATGTCTAAACTTGTTGACATTTACAAAAGACAAGTGACAGACGAGCTGAAGACCAGTTTTTACCCACCTCCAAGGACAAGGAAGCGGTTTGGACTCCACTGATCCAGCAAGCAGAACAGTGAACCCGGATTGTTTCTAAACAGACCTCAGCAGGTCTAAAATGCTAGCATTTAGCATTACATTAGCCCAAGGAGATAGCCTCGTGTGAGAGGCTAACATCATCCAGAGCATCGCCAGGAAGCTAACTGACAGCTTCGCCGAAAAGCCTCTTTTCGGACTTCGCCAGGAATTGCCTCTAGCTCCGCTATGAGCTTCAAAGCGGGCAGCTCCGCCATCAGCCTGCTATGGCAGCCTTTGACCAATCAAATCTCCTGATGAGATTAGATCTAAGCTAATCAAATCCAATCAGGATTCAAATATGGCAGGTGATTGCCGCAATCTCTTGACTCTCTTGAAACGAGTAAGAGGATCAGGGAAAATCCTTCAACGATATGGAAAGGATCATAACAAATCGGAAAGATCAACCGACTTGCCATTTTCTAGCTCCGCGGAAGCTATTCTAGCCTCGCAGCAAGGCTACTTTCCAGATTCAAACAGATTCGGTTCAACCTGTTTCCATATCTTCAAGGGGACGATTATACCCTTGCTCTCCCTATAAATAACCCGCCATGGGTACAAGGAAAAAAAAAAAGGAGGAGGGGATCGCAGAGGAAGGAGCCATCAATCGCCTTCTGATCACGAGAATCGATCAATCAACTTCTTCAACCGAGGCTTCTTCATAACGCACCGTGCGTTTTCGAATTCAGAGACCTTTTAGAGAATTGCTTTCTCTATCTAGGGTGTTGATGCCCTATCATCGTTCTTCTTCTCAAGGAATTTCCGGAACCAGGCGAGAAGGAATTCCTAATTGAAGGCGATTTTGAGAAGCAGCAAGAGGGTTCTATCAACCCTCTATTCTCTGATTCCCGGAACCAGGCGAGAAGGGAATCTCATCGCTCGCATCGTCAAAGGGACAAAGTGGTCGCGCGCTGACCAGACTCCTATCGGCACATTTTCCCAGAATCTCTGAGGAGATCTACTTGTAATCTTTTGAGAATACTTGTAATTTAGCTCCTCAAACTTTTATTTGTAAGTTTTCCCTTTTTTGCAAAATTAATGGAAAACAACGTTATATTTTTCTATTAACTTTTCACACACAATAGATAGTTCTTCATTTAAGGCATGGGGATCAACATAATCATTTGAAGAACTAGTACAATCATTACTATCTAGGTGGGATTCCGAATGTACCTCAAGGGAGTCATTCCCTTGGACCATGAAGCATTGTGGATCGGATTCTCCACTAGATTCCTCTTCTTGAATTTGTACTTGAAGCTCGGAGGTGTTGGTGGTTGTCAATTTGTTCCACACTACAAAAGCGGAATCAAAGTTAGAAACACATAAAAGATAATCTTTAGATAAAGTGCTTCTAATGGCCTCTAGGCTTGTGCATTGGCCCCTATATGATTGCAATCACCAAGATAACATCTCTTGGTGGCGGCAAGGAAGACATGCAAACCTAGGGTCTTTAGGTACATGGACATCCTATACTTCCAAACATCAATGTTGGAAGGGTCAAAGCTAGGAGGGGTCATGAAGTCCATGGTAAACTATATATGAATGTGCAAACAAACAAATGCAAATGAGATTAGCAAGCAAATGGATCTCACTCCTAGGATGTTAAGCCTAAGTATCAGGAGCACTAGCTCTGATACCAATTTGAAAATAGGTCTTTTCACTCAATAAAAATCCCATAAATTCACAGTAAATCTAAAAAATAGTTTTAATCACAATAAAAACTGTTTTTCTAAAAATATGTTTTTTCTAAAACTTGTTTTATCATTTTACTTTGATAACCAAACTTGTGATAAAAATTTCAAGACATATATCAATCATATCAATTCATTTTTGTGTCTTGCCAATTTTATCAAAAACAAAACTTGTATTTTATCAAACTAGAATTTTTCAAAATATGAATAGGATAGTCAAAATAAGTTTGTTAAAAAATTAAGCATGCATGTATAGAATGAAGCAACTATACATATATCAATTTAAACTTGTTTTGATAAACTATTCATGAAAACCAAAACTCAATCATAAAACGTGTGTGATTTGTGCACTTGAGCATATCAACTAAACTAAGCTTTACAAATATGGATCTAAAACACAAACTCTAAACTAGATACCTAAGTCTTCTTGACGATCTTCATCTTCAAGTAGACTCGGTCCAAACTCCGTGATTCTCCAAGTGCAAAGGTATGATCTTTAAGCTTTGGCACCGGAATCATCATGAATAGCTTCTAATCATCTTGTTGAAGCTAATCACCAACTAATATCCTGTTAATGATCTGAAACTTAGAAACACAAGAATATTAGTAAACATAACTACATGAGTGTTGATCATCATCAAAACTAGAGTGGAAGGCCATTGGGCCAACAGAATCCCCCTCGGACATGCAACCACAGTACTCCGGAGAGAAGAGCTCGTAGACTGGCCAAATGAGGGCGAATGAGTAGGTTCCACGGATCCTAAGAAGGATGTAAGAAAACCATTAGGAGTCAGAATGAATTTTTATTAAATGACCTCAGTAAAAATACATGAAATTGAAATGAGATACAGGGAGTATTATCTGCTGGAGGAACTTTCATGTTCTTATTTGTAGTATTAATATTAATTAATCACTCGGTATTGAGTGACCATGTTTTGAGGTTGAGCCGGAGACTGAGTTTTTATTGTCTTTCTGTCTCGGAGGAAGCTCCGGTGTAAGGACGTATTCCTGAAGATATCCTTACTGGACAAGATCTTCGAGATACTTGCGGAGGGACCAACATTGGAAAGTATGGTATCCCTTGCAATCATGAAAAAGCGGTAGTCTTTCGCTCCGAGACTGGAAGGATCATGCTGTTTCGGTTTCGGACGTTTCACCTAGGGTTGACTCTTGATGGCTTCGAAGACGTCCTGAATCGGGAGCTTTAGCGGGGTGAAGCTATCGTCCACCCGATAAGTTCAGAGTGGATTTTGCTGGTGCTTCGGGAATGGTTGCTTCCTAAAAGCACCATGCCCGCAACTCTGGTTGTCAATGGAGGGGTTTCCGTGTTGCGGCTTCGGTTTTGCTCTATTGTCACCGCGGTTGAAAGATTGATTGGCGAAGCTTTTCATTACTTCCTCCAACTAAATGTATGGTTAGGCTCGGTATAAGACCTCGCTCCTACGAGTGACATTGTACTTCACCAGATGCTTATACAGCGGGTGGATGGTCTGTAGCCCACTGAAGAACCGAGAGGGGAGGCGTCCTCGCTGTAGTTGCGTACTTTGGCCAGTTGATTCTGAAAGTAGCGAATATACACCTTGAGGCGATCGGAGGGTCTCATCTTGACAAGAGGAGATGATGGTTTTTCTGCTTAAACTCCTGACGGGAGGAGTACTGGGAGAGGAACAATTTGGTGAGATCCTCGAAACTGCGGATTAATCTTGGCAGAAGAGGTAGAACCTATGTTGCATGGAGACACAACAACAACGAAATGGACATGACAAGTTGACACATGGTAAATTCTTAAAAATACATACGACACGTGTATCCGACACCCGTGTCTGACACGTTTCCGACACGATACATCTTCATGATAGGAGTGTTTGTGCTACATAGAGTAGAACCAATCAGAGGCTACTTCCTTAAAGCTGGAGGGAAAGATCCAGCACAAAATGGAATTATTTATGGCATGGATCATGATCTTATCTTGATACTGGCGGAGGTGCTGGGCCGGATCACTCTGACCAGAGTAGCATTGTAGTAATTAAAGGTCAGGATTGTGAACTTCTTGAAAAAATCATATTCTAGTATGCCTTTGGAAAAGAGATAGTTGGATGCATTGGCGGTGATGGCTTTGAGTCTGTCATGATTCTTGCTTCTTCAACTCGTTTTAGTACAAGATTGTCGAGATCTTTGACAAAATGAACTTTTTGGTCTTCTTGGTGATCCCTCGTGCGAAAATGTGACGAACTCGATCCACCGTTGGATTGTTCCGATGGATTTGGGGAGTCTGACCTGCGTCGCCTCTGGCTTTAAGAGTGCTTGCCTCTTGGGACCTGGTAGCAGTGGGCCTTTCTGACGATGGAGGCGGCTCTCGGGTGTTTTGGAGAGTCGTAAGCTGGGCAAAGAGTTAGTCGTTTAAACGCTTTATCTCCTCCCATTCACGGGCTGCGTTTTCTCGATCATGCGCCGCTTGCTCCCGCTCACGGTCGAACAGGGCTTCCTGCTTCGCCATCTCCTCCCCCATGTCAGCGAACATTTGGAGGAGTTGGCTTCGTACGTTGATGGTAGGTGGATACCTCCGGCTACCCCCTGTGAAAGTGCAAATACAATCTCTTTTACGATGGGGCTAAGGTCAAGGCTGTTCGGGGGATGATGCCCCCAGCGGTGGCAATGGATTTACTTTTGGAGGTGGTAGCTTCGCCGGTGGTCGACTACTTTTGCGAAGTCATGGCTCGTTGTAAAGACTTTTTTTAAGATGGTTTGGTAGGGGAGAAATATGAGTATTGAGACTCAGCTCTCAACGAAAGCACCAGTTTGTGGTGGAGATATTTTGTCGCGTGCGATTTGACGGTCGATCCACACCACAAGCGAGAGTAAAAAAATGGGGAGTGTGTTAGTAAAAGAATGCACATCACAGAAAAGGAGAGACACAAGATTTTTACGTGAAACCCCAAATCGAGAAAAACCATCAGGGGGGAGGAGAAAATTTCACTATAATTCGCGGGTTACAGGAATTACAAAAATTGAATATCAGAATCTCAATGCTAGGCTTAGCTGGAAGCAAAAGGATCCATAAGAAGTAAAAGTCCCCTTCTCGTTGGAGGAAAATGTCTATTTATACTTGATCAAATTTGTGTACATGGAGATGGATGGTACGGGCGTGATCCTCATAACAGCATGATCTGCACATGTAGATTTGTTGCAACAGCCATGATAATTGGCGCTTGATTGCTAGGATTCCATGCAGAGAAATCCGCCTTTGTCCGTAACTACCTCGGTTGGAGGGCGTTTTGCCTTATGAACGTGGAGGAAGATCAGACTGCGTAACTGAAGGCGGAGATTAGGGATAATCTGTTGCCGAGATTTTCTTGTGTGGAGCTGAAGTCTCCGAAAAGGGGAGAGCTCCGAGATGGTTGGGAATATCGGAGCTGCCAGGATGGAAGCGTTCTCGGGGAGAAGAGCAACTTTTGGAAGGGCTCCAAAGTGACAGAGGCTCCTGGTTGCTGGGACACGTGTCATTATCCTGTGAGGGTCAAATTTTGACCACTACAATTTCCAAGTGGTTCAAACACTTTGCTCATATCTCGTTTGTAGGTTAACCCAAAGCCACTATTTTTGACAGTCTTTTTGAAATAAGGTTAAATCTTGTAACTACCAAAATATAGTAGCTACAAGATTCTTGTATTTAGTCTACACACGATGGTATCTTTGTTATGGGAATGGGTTTGTTAGCCTATGTATGGGAGATCCAAAACTATATGAAGGTAATAGATAGAATCTTTCAATGATAAGTAGCAAACAAATTGTTATTATTTTCATCACCAATCAATTAGATCCATGTACATGATATCTTGACTCAATGAGAGGTGAGATGTGGACGGTGGGGTAAACACGTAACCAATGTTTTC
The DNA here is from genome assembly GCA_038442645.1 of Agave tequilana. Classification (NCBI taxonomy): domain Eukaryota; kingdom Viridiplantae; phylum Streptophyta; class Magnoliopsida; order Asparagales; family Asparagaceae; genus Agave; species Agave tequilana. The sequence continues at coordinate 20,090 of JAVJIF010001529.1, forward strand.
TCCTTTGGTAGCACAACTTGTGATACATGGCATATGAACATATGTGCAGATAGCATACTAAACTGAGAACCACTTGATGAACAGTTATAGTGCTCGGTTTATGAGGAGAGTTCTATGACACATTCCTTTATGGCAGTAGTAAATTATGTTGGTGTTTGTGTTTCCATTAAAATTATAGGTTATTCAACATTTGTGTACATGGAAAGGTTGGCCTTGAGTAAAACATTGATCTCCTTGTTGACGATTTATCATGCATGGAAACTAGTCCGATGGAGGGGAGCAAGGTTTGTAGCTTCCTGGCACTGCTGTTATGGTGATTTGAACTGCAATGTATGTGGTATCATGTGGATAAATGCTAAGCTTGCGATCTTGAAAATTGAGTTGAAGGACCTAATTGAAATGCTGGAGTCAGCACTAGTTAATAACTTTTTGACGAGAACATCGAGTCATCTTCTTTTTATGAGTCCGAGTTTGTATTTTTTTTTTATATTTAGTAGTCTCATATTTGTTTTACTCTTGTATTTGTTTATTTTAGTTCATGTCAACTTGAGAGGGAACTGAATAAATTGTAAATCTAATTAAATACCTCATTATTTTCAATAAAGATGGACCAGAATTTTGAGAAAAAAATATTTTGAGATTTTTTCCCTTGAGAGGTGTGCCTCTCATGACAGGGTGTGAAGCCCTACTTGTGAAGCAAAGATCGAGTGTACAGGGTGAAGCGGCATGAGGTCAAGATTGATGAGCGTGCGACGAGAAACAACGTGAGATCCGAGAAAGTGGAAGGCATTTTCATTCATCCATTAGGTAATCATTAGCTATTTTTTTTCATCTCATTTTTTTCAAAATCCTTAGATTTTTTTTTTTACATCAATTTGATATAGAGCATAATTAAGAAAAAATAATGAGTGACGAAAATTAAATTATATCACAAGTTTCTTATGAAAAGATTTTCGGTGTGAAATCGATACAATTTTATTTGAATCATTTATTGCGAGTGTTGAAATGAATTTAATCTCGGTGAGGAGCCGGTGTAATTTGTTCCTTGGCTTTTTTTTTTTCATCTCTTTTGTCAAAATTTCAAAAAAAAATTCAAATCATAACCTCTTTTATCTCCTCTAACGTTTCAAAATCTCAATCAACACTCTACCTTTTAGCCACAAAAATCAAATCCTTCCCAACAACATCCTTAACAAAGATCTCAATAATCTCCTTCACAACAGCCAAAGATCTCAACAATTCTTCCACAACAATCTCCTCAACAGTTAAAGATTTCAATAATTTCTCCACAACAACCTCCTCAATAGTCAAAGATCTCAGCAATATCTCCATCAAGCACATCTGCAATAGCGAAAGATCTTAGAAACATCTCCAGAAGATCAACAACAACTTCAAATTTAGATTTAGTATTGAGTCACCACCATCTCATGTATACTCGACAGGGTCGAGTTCTTCCCACCCGGTGAGAATGATGGAGACATCGAGTCGGCTTCTTTTTGTTTAAAGTCCGAGTCTGTATTTTCTTTTACTTAGTAGTCTTGTGTTTGTTTTACTCTTATATTTTATTTTAATCACACATTGACTGTGAGTGGGAACTGGATAAATTGTGAGTCTATTTAAAGATTATTATTTTCAATAAAAGTAAACTAAAATTTTAGAGATTTTTTTCCTCTTTAGGGGTGCGCCTCCCATGGCGGGTGTAACCCCAACTGTGAAGGAAAGATGAGCGTGCGGCGTGAAGCAGCGTGACATCGAGATTGATGAGCGTGCGGCATGAGGTCCGCCTTTTCATTTATCCATTAAGTAATCATTAGCAGGCCAAGACCCGAACCCGAACCCGGTCCCGGTCCCGAGCCCGAGCCCGAGCCCGGCCCGGCTCCGGCTCTGGCGCCGGCCGGCCGGCCACCGCCAGCGACGGCGCGCGCGCACGCACGTGCGAGCATAGTACCCTCCTTTTTGCGCGCGAAAACTCTAAGTACCCAAGGGCACGCCCTTTGTTCTCAATTTTCTCTATATAAACACCACAAACTTCCATCTCATGGCCAATGTGGGACTAAATGATTTTAACTTCCTTTAGTCCCATTTGGCTTTGAATTAGGCAATCTTTGGACTTGAATATCTCATTCATTCGAAGTCGGAATTGAACATGTGAATATACCACGTTCATCCCCAATGGAAGGAGAACACACTCCAACCATTATCCAGTTGATTTTATCCGGATCTCGCCATAATTCAACTCAAAGATTCATACTTATATATTCTTCAATTCCAACAATCCCCCACAATGAATGGAGATTCAAGGAAATGACACACAAAGAGACTGACTCTATTGTGAAAGGTACTTGAGAAAAGAAACTGCATAAGGATAGGTGAACTAGGTCTTGAACCTTCCATAGCGAAAGCTTTATCGGACTTACTGGCTAATCAGTGAACTAGGTCTTGAACAGTTAGCCATTAGTGTAAGCCAAGTCAACAAGCTTCACACAGTGACTTTCCAAATCAACTTTGGTTCTCGGTTGTGTCCGTTTTGGCCCTGGACATTCTTGGTTTCAGAGAGTATCTTTAGGGAATAACAGCCTCCATAGAAATTCCCAAAGAGCCGACCCAACTCTATACTCACATAGGTGATGGACCTATTAAGAGTAGTCTACTCTATGTCGGAGAAAAGGATTTGTATTCTCTTTTATCCCATGATCCTTGAATCTTTCTATCATCTTATCCACATAGTGAGATTGAGATAGACTGATTCCATCTGGTGTTCTAGTAATTTTAATTCCTAAAATTACATCAGCAACCCCCAGATCCTTCATATCAAACTGTTGGATAACATTCTTTTAGTGGACTTAATAATCTCAATATTAGTCCCAAGTATCAACATGTCGTCTACATAAAGACAAACAATGATACATGCGTTTTCAACTGTTTTCGTGTAAACACACTTATCGCATTCATTGATAGTGATCCATCTTTGATCATGACACTATCAAATTTCTCATGCCATTGTTTTGGAGCCTGCTTTAAACCATATAAGGATTTTACCAATTTACACACCTTGTGTTCTTGGCCCTTGACTTTAATCCTTCTGGTTGCTCCATATATATCTCTTCATTTAATTCACCATTTAAGAATGCAGTCTTGACATCCATTTGATGGATATCTAAGTTGTGCAATACTGCAATTGCAATTAACATCCGTATGGACGTTATACTTGTTACTGGTGAATAAGTATTGAAGTAGTCAAGTCCTTCTTTTTGCCGATAACCCTTGGCTACTAATCTAGCCTTGTACTTATCGATAGATCCATCGGGTTTTTATTTTCTTTTGAAAATTCACTTACACCCAATTGGTTTACTGCCAGGAGGCAAGTTTACCAATTCCCAAGTATGATTACTTAGTATGGATTCTATTTCGCTATTTATAACTTCTTTCCACATTTGTGCTTCTGGGGTTGACATAGCCTCTTTAAATGTTTGAGGCTCGCTCTCAATAGCGTATGCTATGAAATCTGGACCAAAAGATTTTGAGATTCTAGATCTCTGACTTCTTCTTGGTTCAGTTTCCGCATTAACAATTGGTTCCTCGGGGCTTTCGTCCCTGAACGTCATCTCGTGTGTTCTTTTCCCAGAAGTCTTATCTGCTTCCCGTTTGTACGGAAAGATGTCTTCAAAGAACACAGCATCTCGAGATTCGATAATCATGTTTACATGAATATCTGGTATTTCTAATTTATGAACCAGAAATCTGTAGGCACTACTATTCAAGGCATAGCCTATGAATATGCAGTCCATAGTTTTTGCTCCCAACTTAGTCTTTTTAGGTAATGGTGCTAGCACCTTTGCTAGGCACCCCCACATTTTGAGGTAATGGTAGGAAGGTGTCCTTCCATGCCATAACTCGAATGGTATAAGACCAAGTTTCTTGTGGGGTACTCTATTTAGAATATGATTTGCAGTTAATAGAGCTTCCCCCACAAGTTCTGCGGAGCTCCAGAACTTACGAGCATGGAATTAATCATCTCCTTCAAAGTTCTGTTCTTTCGTTCAGCAATTCCATTCTGCTGAGGAGTGTATGGTGCTGTAGTTTGATGGATTATACCAAAACTAGCACATAACTCACTAAAATCATTTGATTCATATTCTCCGCCTCTATCGGATTTTAGAATCTTGATTTTCTTGTTGAGTTGTTTCTCAACTTCGGCTTTATATGTTATAAACATATTATTGCCCCATCCTTACTGTTCAAAAGATACACATAACAGTATCTTGTACAGTCATCGATAAAAGTAATGAAATACTTTTTACCGCCTCTAGTTGGCATAAACTTCAAATCACACAGATCGCTATGAATTAACCCTAAAGGTTCTGTATTTCGATCAATTGAGTGAAATGAATTTTTCGCCAACTTGGCTTCAACACAAATCTCACACTTGCGAATTTCTTCCAAGTTGAGTTTAGGAATATATCCCAGATTAGACAAGTTCTTCAAAGACTTGTAATTTACATGCCCTAATCTAGCATGCCACAAAATAGGAGACTCAAGCAAATAAACAGAAGAATTTCCTTTATTTATAAGCTTCGGGTACAAATACACAGACTTTTTGTCTACCACTGCAACATTGTCTTTAAAAGACCATCAACAAGATTCTTGTTTTGTTTGAGACGGCTGCGACATTCATTCGCCTTATGCCCCTCTTTGTTGCAGATGTAGCAAGTTCCCTTGAAGCGCATGTTCTTGCCTTCTTGGACCTTGCCTTTGTACCCCTGGGAAGTCTTCTTCCGCTTTAAGCTTTTGGAAGTAGACGCTTTTCCCTTTGAGTCCTCGATCACATTTGCTTCGTAGGAGTTCTTACTGCTCCTTTTCTCGGACTTTCTGTTGTCCTCCTCGATTCGAAGCCTCACAATGAGATCTTCCAACTTCAACTCCTTTCGCTTGTGCTTAAGGTAGTTCTTGAAATCTCTCCACGCAGGTGGGAGTTTCTCCACGATAGTAGCAACCTGAAAAGTTTCAGGTAGGATCATACCTTCGGCTTCTATCTCGTGCAAAATAAGTTGGAACTCTTGCACCTGACTGATTACAGTCTTGCTGTCCACCATTTTGTACTCCAGAAATCGTCCTACGACGAACTTCTTGGTACCAGCATCTTCAGTCTTGTACTTCTTGTCAAGACTGGCCCATAACTTCTTTGTCGTTGTTATAGGACTGTAGACATTGTAAAGAGAGTCATCCAGTCCATTTAAAATATAATTTCGGCAAAGGAAGTCACATTGAGTCCATTATCCCGTTAGCACCGGTGCGGGGGACGTAATTGTCTTAAGGAGATTCGCTTTAAGCGTACCTCACTCTAAATACTGTATAAGTGGATTAAGTCCTTTATACGGGGATATACTTTACAGTATATCGAGACTGACTTAGATTCAGTCTAATTGGTGCTTTAACCAAGGAAGGAAATTGAAAGGTGGTTCTTAAATTAAGGAACGTTCTATTGAACGGAAAACCTCCCACCTGATATTTACCGACCTGGCCAATTAGATTGTTGATATCTCAGTGATCTTAATTAGTTGTCAGATTGATTCTTGTTAAGCAGAATACCTAACAAATTTCACTGAGCCCTCGCTAGCTCGTAGACATTTCAGGCAACCTGTTTTATGATCTAGTACTCAGTTATTTCATTAAAAAATAAATTCAGTCATTAAGAGGGTCCTATGACTGTCATACATCAACCTTCCCAAGAAATAACCTTTCTTTGTTTTACTTATTCTTGTTTACAGAGTTAGCTCAAGTGTTGCTGTTGTTGGATGTGACACTTCTTGAGCTTGTGACCTCCCTGGCATAAGTCACATGCGTTCCTAACTTTCCCCAAATTCCTCTTCAACTAGTGCTGTTAAATTTCCTGTGCATTCATTATTCGATTAGTTTAAAGAGTGTATAATAATTGATCATTGCAAGCTAAGCTAGACATTGTGCACTTGATGGTGGTTGACATGATGTTAATATTTTGGTGCTCCATAGTTGCAGATTATCTTATTTACACATTGTTAGAATTTCAGAAACCATTTATGGTTTCATATTTGTAAACCATAGTTAATATATTATATAGATACTGACCTTCCTCGTTCAACCATTCAAGGAGTCATTCATGGGGCTCCCAATTACAGATCTGCCAGATGCGTTTTGGATTGCTGTGGGATAAAGTTATTGCCTGCATGTGCATATATGAAATTGGGGAAATTTTGAAGATGGAGAAAGTGCTGGCAGCCTAATATATGCAGTCTTTGTAGGTTAGGGTGTTATTCCTTTAGATCAGTAATCGTAATACTGGGAAGTTATATAGTGAGGTGTCTTCACTTTTGTATTTACCATATGATACTAACTACTAAGTTCATGGATGACTTGTGGACGTGCTTCAGATCTGTATACATAGACACTGTATCAAACTTTATTTTCTTTTCTTGTCTAGATATTTGAAGTTTTGTCCATGGCTCCCTGAGCTGAAGCTATATCAAATAAGATGTAAAGAATTCATTCCAAGCAGACTAACGCTTTTGCCATATGCTACTCGTATTTTGTCATGCTTTGGTACTGAAACTGCAAGACTTTTAATGTTGTCAGGGCAAGAGAACTTGCAAGAGATGCACGAGCTTCAACACCTGATGAACTCATCAATTCTGATTGGAGGGATTGCAAGTGGAGATCTTGCTGGGAGACTTGAAGGTTACACCTCTGAAATTCCCTTTGCTTAACTACTAACCGGACCTTGTTAACAATGTTTAGGAGGAAGTATGATGCTCAAACACATGAAAGAAGGCATTTTATGCAGGCTAATTTACCTTTACTCAACATCACATTACTTCTCTCTTCCTCAAGATCTTTTTTTTTTTTTTTTTTGTTTTGTTTTGTTTTTTTGGTGGTTTTGGTTGGTGGTGGTGGGGTTGTGCATTGGTCATTTGGGCTTGGTCAGTTCATTTTGGGACAACCTTGCTTTGAAAAAGTGCACTACTATCCCTGAGCTGTTAGGCTATATCATATGCCAGTTTAGGGCTTCCGATTATCATTTTGGCCTCTAATATCCAAAACCACTACTGAAATTACTTTTAGACATGCTCTATATATCAAAACTAGGTGGCTAAATCATTTTGATGTTATATTGAAGGAAATATGCTGAAATCATGATTTTTTTTTATTCACATATTGTGACTCACATAAAGAGTGGCCGGAGCTTCGCTTCTTGTGGAATGATGTTCATGCGCGTCTGGATTAATATATTTTAGTTGATTGATAATTTAGGTTGATTATTAGTTTCGAACATGGAAGCAACATGAGCAAATTGGGAATGGGTTTTACAATCATGCTGTTTTCTGTGAAATTCTGCCTCATATGAATTATAATACGATCTCTCTAGGCATTTGTACTTGAGCCATATTTGGGGCGTGAATCCATTTCTAAAATTGATAGATCCTATAGATCATGCATTTTCTTTTCCTCGTGGGAAAAATATGTAGTCAGATGTATGTTTCTGATTCATTGACATTTCAGGTGGTCAGCTTGGCGCAGTATGCTATGCAATCATCTTCGCTGCCATCGGGACAGCAGTGGACTATGCCACTCTGCAACTACGTCCTCACCTGCAGAGCATACAAAACACTGCACAACAGATGAGTTTGGATCCCATTGGTAGAGTTTGGGAGCGGTCTCCATCCAGATGTTAGACGAAGAAGCTCTCGCTGCTAAACGTGCTCGAGAACAGCAGTGAATGAACAGAGAGTTTTGGGCACACTGAATAAAGAAGAACCTTGAGTAGTTGGAGGAAATATATGCTTGTTGGATGTATTGCTGCATACTTGCTGCAATTGGTCCGAAATATTTGAAAGACTCAGGCGATATATCAAAGCAGTAAAGAAAGTGTATCTACAAGAAATTTTGCAGTCATTCCTTGTTTTATTTTATCATTGCGAACAATCATATGAAGCAGCAAATGCAAGGCTGCAAGAAGTCTGTGCTTAAGAGCTCAAGGGATAAAGGTTGCTGAGATGGATGCATGCATCTCTCTTTTTTTTTTTTTTTTTTTTTTTTTTTTTTTGAAATTGTGAAAATTGTTGTGGCATGACTTTTGATGCTATCAGGCAGGTAAATAAAATCAATCTCTACAGCAAGTTTTATGAGCATAGGGAGCTCCTTTTTTTCTTTATAGTAGAATAATTCACCAGTAGAAACTGGAAACTGTGTCTGACCGAGCAATCTCCCCCATCTGGTCAATCTCATCTCTCTCTTCAATGTCTTATGTTGCCGTAATATTCAACAGAGGCTTAAGAAAAAGCTAAGCTTGCACATCTCTGCATGTAGATTGCACATTGCAATATTAGCAGAATTAAGCAACAACAATTCTTTGCCCCAACTCTACATTATCGACAAAAGCAGCGCAAAAAGGATTTTGTCTAATCTAAAAAGCACCATGTTCTAGACAACTAGACAAGTTTTGAGTCAAAAATGATGTGCCGCAACAAAGTTTATCAGCAAGTTCTGCCTTGTACTGCTGGCTATTTCTGAATAGCTTGCCATTGCAAAATTGAAGTTTATCAGCAAGTTCTATCTTATACTGGTGGCTATTTCTGAATAGCTTGCCATTGCAAAATTGAGTCATTGATTCTATGAAACTAATGAAACTAGAGAGACAAACTCTGATGTTGTCCTCCCCTTGGACCTTGTGGTGATCACGAAATGCTCCGGATATTTTCTTAGCAAGGCTAACAGGCCGTACCAGGGCTTTCCTTTCGTTTCGTTCTGAGACCACTCCTCAGATGTCAGGTATCGTCTAACTCTGCTGTGGTGCCATACACTGCCGTACTGTTCAGCAATCTGAGGAAAGATGAACAGAGAAGATAACTAAATTAGATGATCCTCGAATTTGGAGTTGCCAGAGGGAAAATAAATAAATAAAAGGATGACATATACTTCATATTGTGTAGAAATCATATAGCCAATGCATATAGCTTAATATTAATGCTAAGTAATTTTACAGACATGGAAGCAGGCAGTTGCGAAAGTGGAACTATGAGTAACAAAACAAGTGAAAAAAGAAGAAGACTGAAATTAGGATTTACTCTAATAATTTACTCTAATACAGTTATACTAGATTTAGCTTCCCAAAATGCTGTGATAAACACTTCATTGCCCTTGTTTTTGCTTCTGTTGAGCGGAGTTAGTCCTTTAAATCGAAATTCTACTAGTACGGAAAAGCTATGAACCAAATCCTTGTGTCAAATTTTGACACAGGTAGTGTCTGAGTACTACATTGTTCATATGCTTCTTTGAGGCCAAACTATGACATGAAGTCATGTTGCCTCTCATTAGTTTGTGCATAGTAGTTAATTACAACTTGGCATCCATGAATGGTACACGTGGACACACGTCTAGTTTGAGACATAATTTATTAGGAAAGAACTGATGAATTTACATGCAAGAAAGGGATAATTTTGGGGGGAGACAAAGCTTCAATCAGGTTAGAGGTGCATTTGAATGCCTATATTATCTCATGGCTTTGAATGTTGATCGGCATTTCAGCTGGGGGTCTGAACTTTCAGGAAAACTTGTACATAGTCCTATAGGTCCTATACTTACTCCCAGTTAGAAATTTTAAGAATATGTAGGGGAGAAAAAAATTGCTATGCACGACGACAGTCTAATGTTCAATAATGATGGCTTAGATATGAAACTTGACTATCTTCTCACAGTACACCGTGGCTCTTGCTGAAAGATTCTAATGCAAAATTAATTTATCCTCTTATCACACAATCATGGGGAAGAGCAACTAGACAATCTGTGTAAGACTATATAAATGTGATAAGAGCTGAGCTGCAGAATACTGGGGGCAATAACAGCTACAACAAAAGGATTGAGCCAAAGTCTAATTTTTCTGTAGTATGGAAGTCGAGTAATTTCTCATAACTCAAGTTAAGAGTGTTATTCAATCAATCATTGACATTAAAAAAAAATGATGCATTGAAGTTCCAGAAAGCATACAGCGGGCACATGATGGATGAAGGGTTTTCATGTAAGGTGGGTGAAAGGCAGCTGGACCTAATGAGGGCAATCCTCCCTCCACACACTCAATATACAGATGCACACGTGTGCGCGCGCGCGCGCACACACACACACACACATTAATGGGGGAATCGAACGGCTCAGATTTAGTAGGATTTAAGATTTTATTTAAATTTAGATTTGAGTAGATTTGATTGAGATTTAAGATTAATTTTAATTAGATTTGACTAGATTTTATTTTATCAATAATTGCACGTATAATGCATGTATTATAGGCTATATATAACCAGGTATTGAACTTTAGAAGGATGATGATTTGATTAAAAAAAATTGTTTCCATGTGAAACTTTGTGTTGTTTGATTTAATCTCGATGATTGAATCAAATCAGGCAGTGAAGTGAAGATCCGAGTTGCGATTTGTGACCACACCCTTTTCTTCTTCTCTTGTTTTCCCCCAAATCCTTGTCGTTCTCAATTCCATCAAAATCCTCACAACAAACCCTAATTCTCCATCTCGTCTACGTCAATTTTAGTATCAGGGTTAAATTCCTTAATCTTCTTTCTTCTTCCACAAAAATTTCAAACCCTAGGTCTACAAATTTTCTCAATTTTTCATCTTCTTTTTAGTTCCAAAATTATTAATCATCTTTTCCCTTCCCCACAACCCGACTCCCAAACCCATCTAGGGTTTTCCACCGTCGATCTCATCTCCCATGCCTCCTCGCCCTCGCCCTTGGTCGAGGTCCACCATTGCTGTCATCTCTTCTCGCCGGAGCCCTCCACCACGTCATCCAACCACTGCCGATCTCATCTCCCCGCCTCCTTGTCCTCGCCTTCAACTTATCTGATTCGCCGGACCATCCGAGCCCCTCGTCGACTTTGGCCTGCTGCACCCGCGTCATTACCGCCATCGCTGCCACTTCTTCATTTTCTCCGTGAGTTCGCCAACTGCCGCCATCACTCCAACACTGATCTCGTTGCGAGATCCAGAACTTCCCCAATCTCTCTCCACCTGCTCAACCGCGACTTCCACAACCACTGCGTCGACCTCACCTCCAGCTAGATCTCGTCGACAACCACCATCGATCCTCATCGAAAAGATTGTCTTCATCATCTCCAATAGAAACCTCTAATAACATCACTTCACTTTGATGCCGCCTGTCTTATCCTGCATCACTGTCGTCGTGGCATACCCTCATCGTCCTTGTCTTCACCGGCTTGAGCTCCCTCGCCTTCGTCGTCTCTGTCGTCTCCTGCATCTAGTGGGTTCACTTAAGTTTGAGTTGGGTGTGATCTGAGTTTATAACTCATACCCGACCCGGATCCATATCAGATTCAACCCAGATCTAATTCGAACCCGGTTCAAGCTTCAGTCGGGTCAGCAGAAGTCAGATCCGACCCATTTTTAGCAGATAAACCTGGGCCCAACTAGCACAGCCCAGGCTAGCCCAAGCCTGACCAAGCTGGCCTACCCAGATAAAGCCGGAATCGAGCCGATACGATGTCGGCTCAGCCAAGTTGAGCTGACCTTATCGGCCATGTTTCAAAATCGCGATCTCGATGTTGACTCGGCGGGCACTGAGACGGATCGATTGCGTCATCTCAGATTGGTGTCGGGCGATACGCATAAAACGCTGCATAAAAAGCTCAAAAAATTCTAAAAAATCATGACAAATCTTTAAAAAGATGTAGACATCAATTTTCATGTATCACATGTCCAAAATAAGTTTGTTTTGAGGGGTAATTGAAAAAATATGATGATTTGAGGGGTGAATATAAAAAATATGGTGATTTGAGGGTAAATATAAAAATATTTGAGGGGTAATAACTAAATATGAAAGATTTGAGGGATAAATATAAGAAAGATTTGAGGGTTGAATATAAGAGAGATCAGATGAGAAAGGGGGAGAGAGAAACAGAGAGAGATCGGAGGGGGAGAGAGAGAGAGATTAAAAGAAAGAGAAGGTAAGAGAGAGCGGGACAGAGAGAGATCAGAGGTAGGGAGAGAAGGGGAGAGAGATCAGAGGGAGAGAGAAATCGAAAGGAGAGAGACAGAGAGGCTCTCCCTCCCTCCGCTCTCTGAGGGAAACAGAAAGAGAGGGATCAGAGGAGAGAGAGAAACGGATGGACGGGCGACCAGCGGCGTTGGCAGGTGAGGGCTAAGCCCTAGATCTCTCTTTTTTACCTTTTATTCCTGGACTCGGGCATGACTCGGGTATGACTCGGCCGAATCGGCCGAGTCTCACCGAGTTGTCTCGTGACTCGGCTGATTCAGTCGAGTCATACCCAGTTATGCAATATTTTCCATATCTAGCAACTCCTGTCTCGTTATCAGATCGACAGTGGCTATTCCGGACACGACTCGGTCGAGTCAACTCCGACTCGGCCGAGTCTTTGAACCCTATTATTGGCTCAAGCCGCGACTCAACTGAGCCGCATTGTTCATCGGCTCAGCCGCGGCTGACTCTGAGCAGACTGAGCAACTCAATCTAGCAGCAGCGCATGATAATCTAGAGACTGCTTTTCGCCCGTTCGGAGCTCATTTCGATCTCTGTTCGAAGCGTCGGATCCGTGACTGAGTCTCGAAGCCAGTTAAAAGATTTCACAGCATTGAGACAACAAATTTGATCTCCGCGAGCCTATTTTAGTGTCGATATTGTTCTTGCAGCAGAAGGACAGTGATTCTTGGGTAATTTTTGAGCTTATTCTATGAATTTTCTTCATAGAATTTTACTTTTGTGGTCGATATATATATACTGATTGTAATCCAAAGGAAGTAATGGAATATGTATGCGGCTATCCCGTATTTTTGGGATTCTTATGAACGTTACAGATATGAGAAGTGAGAAAATCGTCTTAAAAAAAATTTCAGTTATTTCTTCTTAACATTTGAGCAGAAGTATCGTCATGCCCAAATGATACTGGATGGAGAAACTTATTGTGATGGAAAGACAACCATAATTCTGTCGATATTAATTTGTCTTACAAAATTTTTTTCGTACTCAGTATGCTCCACACCTTCTTTATGCATCTAAGACAGATTGCAAAAAGGCTAATGTTGAGTATGAACCCGAGCTCGGGAAGCCACAGTTAAGTGATATAGTCATTAATGTAAGGAGATCCTAGATAGCGTGAGGAAGATTGTAGAAAGTATGACAGTAAAGGTTAATAGGAATTTAGAGCCTTCAGTGCTTGTCGAGCCCGACATTATCAAAGAACCAGAGCCAGAAGTGAAAGAGCCAGAGTTAGAAGTGAAAGAGCCAAAAGTGAAAAAGTCTCTTATTTAGACTCCTGTAGATCTACCAGCGGAGTTTACTATAGAGCTATTGCCATTTTCGCTAGTTATGATATTTCTCTTATCTTTAAGGTCATCTGTTTCACATCTTTCTATAGGAGACAGGTTTACAGGAGATTAGTACCTTGATTTGTGAGTTAGTTTTCAGTGGAGCTGAGTTTTCTTATTATGATGCACGTATCTTGTTCGAGCTACCATCGACTGCAACCGTTTGTCACAAAAGTTAGTTTCACCTCCACCACTTTGGTTCAGTCATGACGCATCTTTGTTGATTCTCCGACCACCACCTTGGCCTGATTGACGATTCGTGATATGGTTCAATCCAGTTATACTTGCCTTATTACTTACCACTGCATTCACCGGAAATGGATGTTTTCAAGTCGGAGAGAATGATGAGGGAGTTGAATGGCTCAAATTTAGTAGGATTTAAGATTTTATTTAAATTTAGATTTGGGTAGATTTAGTTAAGATTGAGGATTAATTTCAAATAGACTCGGTTAGATTTGATTTAATCAATAATTGCATGTATTGTATGCTATATATAGCCAGATATTGAACTTTGAAAGGATGGTGATTTGATTAAAAAAATTTCATGTTAAACTTTATGTTGTTTGGTTTAATCTCGATGATTAGATCGAATCAGGCAGTGAAGATAAGATCCGAGTTGCGATCCGTGATCATACCCTTTCTTTCCTCCCTTATTTTCCCCCAAATCTTTGTTTTTCCCAATTCCACCAAAATCCCCACAACAAACCCAAATTTCCCCTCCTGTCCCACATCACCCACCCACCCCAATATATAGACATAGTATGTCTATACAAGAATATGAATTATATTTCTTTTTTTTCCTTCTCCTGTGTGTTGGATTGTGTGTTTGGGGTGGGGTAATTCCCTCAACCTTGTTAGTTTGTTTGTACATCTGCAAGGATTCAGGTTGAAATTCTAGTGCTTGGGCAAGGTACATGCTTATTTATTATGCTAAATTTTCATTTAGGTAGTTTTTTAGGCTAAAATGTTTGGCATGGTTCGCTCATATACCTGCAAATACATTACTTTGCCAATGGCATTCATTTATCTAGTACTTCAAAACTTCATTTAACTTGGGTATTTGGGTTTCTATCCCATGCTTAACCTGAATCTATGAAACCTATTTGAACCTCAAGTCAAACCCATCTTAGAAAATGATAGTATGACTTTAGCATGATCAAGCAATCTTTAACTCATATAAAAACAGTCGGCATGCCCCCTTTTTGCTAAGTTCAAATAATCGCATAATCATGTAATGGACTTGATTTACAATTGGGCAAGATTTGTTTGTGGTGGTCTTAGTCTGTTAGAGGTGTCGAATGGTGGATTAGCAAGGAATATGTGTCACATAGAGGATGGATATAGAGCATTGACTGCTGTCAGCATTCTATGTCAAATTACAAGTTCTAGACAATAGAATGGCATCGACATTTTCTGTTGAACCCTTTTATGTGAACATGAGAAAGAAGTGGAATAAGGCCCCATTTTTTGAGAGCACTCTAGATGAGTGTAACTAAAACTCCGTATGCGGTTCCAGAGGAACTTCTGAGGAGAAGAAATGTGGATAAGAGACGAATTTGTGCTTTATAACAGTGGGATGGAGACACCTTTCAGTGTCCACGTGTCCTCCATGTTGAATTACATGAAGGCAAAAGTTCCAGGTAAGAGATTGTTCTAGCAAATTTAAGGGTGGGTGAAGGACCAAAGTTAGACAAATGTTTTAAAATGGACAGGATCCTTCAGGCTTAGCACTAATCTGGATAGTTTGAAAAGAGATGGATAGAATAATCGTTGAAAATAGATTTAAATCTTTCTTTCCAATTGGTCTCTCATACTTGCTTATGTAAACTTGTGGACAGGGAAACTGAATAAAGGTGAGCATAATGGAGAGAATCACTGAGTCTCGAACCTATGGCAGTCTTATTTTGGTACAGCTGTTCTCGGGGTGCAATTATTGCCCTTTATTTTGTTTATTTTGTTCTCGTCTCATTTTTCTGGTGAACTAATTGATTTTAGAAGATGTTCAATAATGTGTTTCGCTTTGTTTTTCTATGTAATTGAACTTTCATCTCAGAGCCCCTTGACTCCTATCCTCTCCAACCAACAAAAGTATCATTTTGATCTACATATAACTTCACATTCCGGAGAAGCAACTTGCACAGATTTTATCTGAAACTTAAATTTATGGACTACTTGGACAATAGTATGCTTGAGTTAATTCCTTTAATGCCACGTGAGTTTGTCTTGATCACTTAATGAATCAGAAATAGGTCTTTAAACCATATGATTCTGTTATTAAAGTGTGTTTCAAATGCATAGATCATTTTAGATAGTATGGATGATTGATTTAGATGCCAATAACTCTGTATAGCATGCATCATGCTACACCAAAGGCTATCTCAGCACTGTTACTGCTACTGCTGCCACTATGTTTTTCATTCTTTTAAGGGTCTACAAAATAAAATAAAATAAAAGGCTAATTTCTCAATCACAAGCAATGCAGATCATTCAATAGGATAGTCTCTCATGCAGCTGGAAGGTAGAAACATTTTGTAATTTATACCTATATGTTATGGTGCATGCCAGCGTGCATGTTAGAGTGATTTTTGGACTCACCTCGGCATGAAGTGTTGCCATAGGCATCCACTCTCCTGGACCGCAGAGATCAGATAGCATGGTAGCTACACACGAGATAACATCCTTTTCTTCTAACTGCAAGAGTTGTAAATTATCTGCTTCTCTATCAGCCCTTGACCTTGCCACAGGCTTTCTTTCTGCACACAGATACAATGTAAATAATTATAAGAAAGCTCATTTCTGGTCAACTATGTAGCTAAAACAAATGTTTTTTAATATGGAGTACAGAAAAGCCATTTGAAATGTTGAATGTAAAGTATAAGAAAAGTATATTGCAAAATATTCCAGCTCAACTAACAAGTACATGCTGTTATAGAAAAGATATCCACACAGTAAAGGAAAGAACAGTAGAAAGAAGAAGCTAGAAATATGAATTTCAGATATATTATGAATGTGGTAGAAACATTAGTACTGCAACTAATATGACCAAGATATAGTTAAATAGTTCCCATAGAAATAAATGTTTAACATATGTAGTCTAGAGTTATTCTTATGCATGCACTAAAATGAAGTGCAAAAAGGACACCAGATATATAGACATGCTACCAATGTATCGGCCAAGGGTTTAAATCCTACAATATGCATCAATATCGGTAGTAGTGTCAACCAATGATTTTTAGCATCAATATCGTCAATATAAACTATATAGACCTCGGGTATCTCAAAAACCGATAATATTGCCGATATATATCAGAATCGGCTGATACTTAAATCCTTGCAATAGGCATATCAGATCATATGTCTATTTGTAGTCCACACATCTGTTCCAATTGTAGGTTTCAAGAAACCTGGGCATTGAGTTTCAATTTTCCAAAATATTTCCCAATCCTTGTGGCATTAGAAGGCTCAATGTTGAGATTACTTATTCTGAGATTAATTCTGATCTCAATAATGAGTGGAGAAAGAAAACGAACATTCCACAGGTTTGTAGATCTCTATCCACAAGTAGTGACCTTGGGTTTGGATGTCCTCATTTGTCAAAAGGTAAACCCATTTTTAGCCCCAAAGACAATTTTCCGATATAGGGAATATACTCTCCAAGATGATGGCCATTTACACAAAGGGCCATCATGTATCGAATTGTTAGGTGCAGGAATCGATCTGACAACTAATCAATGTCACTGATCTAATTAGTCAGGTCGGTGAATATCAGGTGGGAGGTTTTCCATTCAGTAGAACGTTTCTTAATTAAAGAACCACCTTTCAATTACCTTCCTAGGTTAAACACCCATTAGACTAGTATTAGTCAGTCTCAATATACAGTAATATTTATGAGCATAAATATTTCAGTATAATTCCTGTATAAAGAACGTTATTTCACTTATACAACAATTGGAGTGAGGTACGCATATAATGGATCTCCTTAAGACAATTACGTGTGCCGCCGGTGCTAACGGGTTACTGGACGCTGGTCTGCCAAGATACAACACTCCTTCACGGTATTTGGATAGTACTACCAAATCACGGTAAGGTCAAACCATAGTTAATTTGTACATTCACAGGATTTCAATGCAGCAGGACGAAGACAAATTTTAGGGAGAATATTTGCCTTAATTTTGAAGGATTATTCACTTTAGAGAAAGAAGGAATTGAGAAGAATATTCTTCTTAGGAAGTTTCAGATTCAAACAACAATTCTATTTAAGAATTTGTTGAATTTTCTAAACCCTTCTTTCAGAACGAATCTCTTTTTCAGATTTTTATTTCAAAATATCCGAATTCTGAATTCAAAGGGAGTGGAGAGTAGAGAATAGAGAATCTCTGTTTATTCTCTGCTTTTTGTGTGTGTTTGTAATCCACAGAGAGAAGCGCTATTTATAGCACTCCTGGGAACCCGTTGGAGGGCAGAACCGTCCAGGAACAATTGCGACGGTACATGCGACGGTTCCTGTCTGAACCGTTGCAACTGTTCCAGACAGGAACCGCTACAGCGGTTCCTTCCAACCATTGCAGCGCATCGCGAGAATGGCGGAGCAGGTCGGGTCGAGACCCGCTGTAGCACCAAACCAGTGTGGCGCCGAGTTGGACCCGAGCCTACGCCCATGCCCGGCCCCGCGCAGGCGCCAGGCGTGTGCGCGTGTGGGCATGATTTCTCCCAATCGCGCGCGAAAACTCTAAGTACCCAAAGGAAACGTCCTTTGTTCTCATTTTTCTCTATTTATACACTTCAATTGTCCATCTCATATTCAATGTGGGATAAATGTTTTTAACAATTTTTAAGCCCCTTTAGCTTTTGAATTAGGCAAACTTTAACTTGAATATCTCATTCATTCAAAAACGGAATTAAACATGTAAATATAACACGTTCATTCCCAATGGAAGGAGAACACACTCCAATCATAATCCGGTTGATTTTATCAACAGATCATGCCTTAATTCAGCTCAAAGATTCATATTTTAATTCTTCGTTTTCCCAACAATCCTCCACAATAAATGGAGATTCAAGGAATTGACATACAAAAAGACTGACTCTATAGTGAAAGGTACTTTAGAAAAGAAACTGCATCCGTATAAGTGAATTAGGTCTTGAACCTTCCATAGTAAAAGTTTTATCGGACTTACTAGCTAATCAGTGAGCTAAGTCTTGAACTGTCAGCCGTCATTGCAAGCCAAGTCAACAAGTTTCACACAGTATCTTTTCAAAATCAACTTTGGTTCTCAGTTGTGTCCATTTTGGCCCTGAACATTTTTAGTTTCAGAGAGTATCTTTAGGGAATAACAGCCTCCATAGAGATTCCAAAGAGCCGACTCAGCTCTATACTCGCATAGGTGATCGTGCTATTAAGAGTAGTCTACTCTATCCCCCACTTGTTTTAATAACAAGATATAGGCAACATTAAAAGCGTTAAGCTTATCTTTAATCCACTTGTAGAAAGCACTTGGGTGCACCACAAGAATAGGTTAAAGTCAAGCTCCTAAGTGCTTACTTACAGAGTCAATTATAACTAGTTTTCCTCTTGAACTTAGTATGTGAATCTCTAGTCGCTAAGTGAGATTTCCATTAAGCCGACTCGGTAAGATTAAGCTTTTAGACTTATTCCCCTTGATGCGCAGTTTATACGCTTTTCACTTAAACCTTTAGTAAACAGATCCGCTAAATTATCTTTAGACGATACAAAATCAATAGAGATAATTATACTTGAGAGCAACTGTTTAACGGTATTATGTTTATGACGAATATGTCTAAACTTATTGTTATATATATAAAATTTTGTGCCCTAAATATCGCTGCTTGATTATCGCAGTGAATGCATATGGTGGGCACTAGCTTTGGCCATAATGGTATATTTTCTAAAAATTATCGAAACCATTCTGCTTCTTCTCCAGTCTTGTCTAAGGCTATGAGTCCGATTCCATTGTGGAACGAGCAATACATGTTTGTTTGAAAGATTTTCAGAATACTGCTGCTCCTCCAAGAGTAAATACGTATCCGCTAGTTGATTTTGATTCTTCAGAATTTGCAATCCAATTAGCATCGTTGTATCCTTCAAGTATAGGTGGATACAGTCCAACCTCAAGGCATATTCTTTGGTATGTGATACGTAACCTAATAATCATAGCAAAGCAGTCCAATGATCATCACTATGGTTACTAGTGTATCTGCTTAATTTGCTTATAGCATAAGCAATATCATGTCTAGTGCAATTCATTAAATACATTAAACTTTCGATAATCTGAGAATACTCCAACTGTCGTACTTCAGTTCTTATATTCTTGCGAAGGTAGATGTGTAGGAGAAAAGGATTTGTATTCTCTTTTATCTCATGATCATCGAATCTTTCTATCATCTTATACACGTGGTGAGATTGAGATATATTGATTCCATCTAGTGTTCTTGTGATTTTAATTTCTAAAATTACATCAGTAACTCCCAGATCTTTCATATCAAAATTGTTGGATAACATTCTTTTAGTAGACTTAACTTCAATATTAGTCTCAAGTATCAGCATGTCGTCTACATATAAACAAATAATGATACATGCATCTTTAACTGTTTTAGTGTAAACACACTTATCGCATTCATTGACAGCGAATCCATCTTTGATCATGACACTATCAAATTACTCATGTCGTTATTTGGAGTATGTTTTAGACCGTATAAGGATTTTACCAAATTACACACTTTGTGTTCTTGGCACTTGATTATAAATCCTCCAGGTTGCTCCATATATATTTCTTCATTTAATTCACCATTTAAGAATGCAGTCTTGACATTCATTTGATGAATATCTAAGTTGTGCAATACTGCAATCGCAATTAACATCCGAATGGAAGTTATTCTTTTTACTGGTGAATAAGTATCGAAGTAGTCAGCTCTTCCTTTTGTCGATAACCCTTAGCTACTGATCTAACCTTGTACTTATCGATAGATCTATCAGATTTTAATTTTCTTTTGAAAATCTATTTACTCCCAATTGGTTTACTGCCGGGAGGCAAGTTTGCCAATTCGCAAGTATGATTGCTTAGGATGAATTCTATTTCACTATTTATATATTCTTTCCACATTTGTACTTCTGAGGTAGACATAACCTCTTTAAATGTTTGTGGCTCGCTTTCAGTAGCATATGCTATGAAATTTGAACCAAAAAATTTTGAGATTCTTGATTTCTAACTTCTTGATTCAACTTTCGTATGAATAATTGGTTCATTGGGGCTTTTGTCCCTGAACGCCATCTCGTGTGTTCTTTTCCCAGAAGTCTTATGTTCTTCCTGTTTGTATGGAAAGAAGTCTTCAAAGAACATATCTCTATATTCGATAATCATGTTTACATGAATATCTGGTATTTCTTATTTATGTACCAGAAATCTATAAGCATTGCTATTCAAGGCATAGTTTATGAATATGCAGTCCATTATTTTTGCTCCCAACTTAGTCTTTTAGGCAGTGGTGCTAGTACCTTTGCAAGACACCCCCACATTTTGAGGCAATGATAGGAAGATGTTCTTCCATGCCATAACTCAAATGGTATAAGACCAAGTTTCTTATGGGGTACTCTGTTTAGAATATAATTTGTAGTTAACAGAGCTTTCCCCAACAAGTTCTGTGAAGCTCCAGAACTTACGAGATGGAATTGACCATCTCTTTCAAAATTATGTTCTTTCGTTCAGCAATCCCATTTTGCTGAGGAGTATATAGTGCTGTAGTTTAATGGATTATATCAAATTTAGCACATAACTCACTAAATTCATTTGATTCATATTCTCCACCTCGATCGGATTTTAGAATCTTTATATTCTTGTTGAGTTAATTCTCAACTTCGGCTTTGTATGTTAGAAACATACTCATTGCCTTATCCTTACTGTTTAGAAGATACACATAACAGTATCTTGTACAGTCATCAATAAAAATAATAAAATATTTTTTTCCTACCTCTTGTTGGCGCAAATTTCAAGTCACACAAGTCGCTCCCTAAAGGTTCTGTATTTCGATCAGTTGAGTGAAATGAATTTTTTGCGAACTTGGCTTCAATACGAATCTCACACTTGCAAATTTCTTTCAAGTTGAGTTTAGGAATATATCTTAGATTAGACAAGTTTTGCAAGGACTTGTAATTTACATGTCCTAATCTAGCATGTCATAAAATATGAGACTTAAGCAAATAAACAGAAAATTTTCCTTTATTTATGAGCTTTGGGTACAAATCAGTGTTTTAAATGTCAGATATCAGGAAAATGTCAGATATCGTAATCGGATGTCAGATTTCAGATTTCGGAGATATTTCGGGTTATTTAGTAAATTTGGACGTCATGACGGATAACAAATATATATCCTAGATTCTTAAATAATGTAATTTAAAAATTCTTATAAGGTAATACGTACACAACTTATACAAAACTACATAAATATGTTTAGAATATGTATAATTAACTTAAACATTTTACATATATTTACTAATCCATTGTTAAAATTTCTCAGTTGCTCTAACTTTCAAGACCAATCAACATATTGAGTTTTTTTCCAAAATGTCGGCCGATATTTCGGGAAAATGTCGGCCGACATATCTAATTTTTCCCGAAATGTCAGCCGACATTTTCTAAAACGCCATTTGAAATGCGGGTGGGGATCTCGTGACGGTGAAGGCTTGAAAACGAAATGTCGGCCGACATTTCAGAAATGTCGGCCGACATTTAAAACACTAGTACAAATACACGGACTTTTTGTCCACTACAGCAACATTAGCCTTAAATAGGTCATCAACAAGATAAACCTTACCCGCATACATCCCACCCTTAGTAAGTACAAACTTATCTGATTCGAAAATCATTCTAAAACCTTTCTTACTAAGGATTGATCTAGAGATCAAGTCCTTGCGGATATCTGGAACATGTAGTACATTGTTTAGAGTGAGCTCCTTCCCAGATGTCCACTTCAGGATGACCTTTCCTTTTCCCTCAATCTTAGAGATGGTTGAGTTGCCCATAAAAAGTTGCTCATCTTGTTCTAGTTTTTAATATTCAGAGAATAATAATTTCTCAGAGCAGATGTACCGAGTAGCCCCAGTGTCTACTCACCAATCCTTATTATTGGTTGTCAGATTCACTTCTGACACCACAGCTGATAGGCTTGGTGACACATGGTCGGTCAGGTTTTCCTGTGGATGGTCCTTCTTGTTCTTTTTGGGACAACTGTGACATTCATTCACCTAGTGTCCTCCTTTGTTGCAGATGTAGCAAGTTCCCTTAAAGCGCTTGTTCCTACCTTCTTGGTCCTTGCCTTTACACCCCTGGGCAGTCTTCTTCCGCTTCAAGCCTTTGAAAGTAGACGATTTCCCTTTGAGTCTTCGATCACATTGGCCTTCGATTCATAGGAGTTCTTGTTGTTCCTTTTCTTGGACTTATGGTTGTCCTCTTCAATCTGAAGCCTCACAATGAGATCTTTCAACTTCAGCTTCTTGCGCTTGTGCTTCAAGTAGTTCTTGAAATCTCTCCACGCGGGTGATGAAAGTGCATCTAGAGGGGGGTGAATAGGTGTACTAGCTAATCTAGGACAAATGATGTGAAATTTAAAACTTAATTGCAAACACACTATGTGTAACCAAGAGTGAGCCCGAATTTCCCGTGAAGGGCTCTGGAACTACTCCTCTAAATTCCTCTAGACTAAGAGTTGAGGTGCTATTATAAGCTCTCTTGGTTCAACACAAGTGTGGACACACACAAACAATATCTAGCATGTATATAATATGGACAATGTAAAGCAATGCAAAATATAAAGAGATATAGAGTTAAGTGATAGTGGATCAAATGCAAACACTAAGATATGTTTCGAGGTTTGAGTCACTGCTCTACGTCCCCGCCTTCACACAGAAGGATTTTCACTATGTCTACACAGGACCTTCCACAAAGGGACATCCACTGAGGAATTACAACTCAACACTTGGAGTATATAACTCCTCTCTCAAATACAAAAACTTCTACACAAGAGATGAGCACTTAGCCAAGCACAAAGTAAAGAAAAATACACTTGGTGATCACAAAAAGGACAAATAATTTCTCTTGATGATCTTGAAAGATCACAAACAATTTTCTCACAAAAACAAAATCCTAAAGATAGGAATAGAATTGAGTGTAAGAAAAAAAATGTTTTGGAAGAGAAACAATAAAGAAAAACTCTTGGAAAAAACTTCTTGATAGATAAAGAAATGAAGAACAAAACTAGAATTCTCAAATATTGGTTTTCTTTGATTTTTCAAAAACTTTGAAACAGATAAAGATAAGAGAATTTTTAGCAAAAAATTTCTTTTTAAAACTTACTGGAAACACTTAAGAAGATGAAAAATTGCTCTTGAAAATCTTGGTGAAAACAGCCCTCAAGGACCCATATTTATAGAGTTTTGAAAAACTAGCCGTTGGGGTTCAGAACAGGCCTAGAATGACCTGTCAGTCGACCGCCCAGTCGACCGGCCAACGGTCAGATTTCTGACCGTTAGGGCTATCAGTCAATCGGTCGGTCAACCGCTCCAAAGCAATTTGCTTGTCGGTCGATTGCCTGATCGACCGAAGCCAGAATTAGAGAGTGAACTCTCTGGTCAGTCCACCGGACGGTCGACCAGCCCATAGGCCAAGGCAGTGTGCACGTTCTACGCACATCGGTCGACCGCCCGATCGACCGAGATCTAAGCCGGTCGACCGCCAGTGATCACAGGCTTAGTTTTAGGGTTTGAAAACTTGATCTTTTAAATACCCATAAAATCTCATAAAATCACATAAAATCTACAAAAATAAGTTCTTATAAATATTTGAAGAACAAATATGTGTGACTAAAATTCAACACATATTTCAAATAATTTGAACTATTTTTGTGATATAGAAATTAAGGTTTAAACCAAAACCGGTCTTTTCCAAAATCAAACTTTGAAATGAAAAACCAATTTCTCCAAAACTTGTATAAATACAAAAACATGATATAGAAACACTTTTTGAAGCATAGTATGTATGGATAGAATCCAATACACATATAAAAGTTTTATCTATATTTTTAACATTAAATCCCAAAACTAAGTTTTGTTAAAAACAAAACTTGAAACCATGAACTAGATATACATCAAAGTAAATTTTTAGACATTATAAATCATCAATGTATATGGAAGAAATCCAACATACATAAAACTATGTAAACTTCTTTTGATTCTATCTATTCATGAAAGCTAAAAATGTGTTCTGGAAAATCTGAAATGGTTAAACTGAAACCAATAAACTTTTGAACTTTTGTGTGTGTGAACTTAAGCATATCAAGACTAATCAATCTGTACACAAGATCTAAAACAAAAAAACAAACCGAAGTCTTCTTGTAGAATTCTTTCTCCAACCCGACTCGATCCAAACTCGATCCAAACGAGCTTGACTCCTTCTGAGTACTAGATGTGATCTAGACGCGCGAACTCTTGAATCTACCAGTGTTAGCTTTAAACTGGCTTTGAATGCTTTGTTGAAGCTAAACACCTACTAAGATCTTGATCACTATCTAAAACTTATTAAACACAAGATCATTAGTAAACTAACCTTCATAAGTTAGTCATCATCAAAACTAAGGTGAAAGGCCTCTGGGCCAATAGGTGGGAGTTTCTCCACAATAGTAGCAACGTGAAAAGTTTCAGATAGAATCATACCTTCAGCATAGATAAGTTGAAATTCTTACACCTGACTGATCACAGTCTTGTTGTTCACCATTTTGTACTCCAGAAATCGTCTCATGACGAACTTCTTGGTACCGGCATCCTCAGTCTTGGTCTTCTTATCAAGACTGGCCCATAACTTATTTGTCATTGTGATTAGACAGTAGATATTGTAAAGAAAGTCATCCAGGCCATTTAGGATATAGTTTCGGCAAAGAAAGTTACATTGCGTCCATGCATCAACTGCAAGGATAGAGTCCCGATCAGTTCCGGGTTCCGTGGATCCTCTTGCAGGAATTTGATCAAATGCAGAGTGGTCAAGTAAAGGAGCATCTTCTGTTACCACCTCTTCAATTCAGTGCCATCGAATTTTCCTGGCTTCTCCGACTTCGGGTAGGAAGTGGAGATGCACCAATGTCTGAATTTGCATGTTTGGTGCCTTACTGGTACTGTCTTGATTAGTCTCAGACATCTTCTGTAATTTAAATAGAACAGAAGTAAGTCACTTTAAGAACGCTAATTGTCTTAAAATTGTTAGGTGCAGGAATCGTTTTGACAACTAATTAATGTCACCGATCTAATTGACCAGTCGGTGAATATCAGGTGGGAGGTTTTCCGTTCAGTAGAACGTTCCTTAATTACAGAAGGACCTTTCAATTATCTTCCTTAGTTAAATACCAATTAGACTAGTATTAGTCAAACTCAATATACAGTAATATTTATGAGCATAAATATTTTAGTATAATTCATGTATAAAGAACATTAGTTCACTTATACAACAATTGGAGTGAGATATGCATGTAACGAATCTCCTTAAGAAAATTACGTCCACCGCTTCAGTGCTAACGGGTTACTGGACGCTGATCTCCTAAGATACAACACTCCTTCACGGTATTTGGATAGCACTACCAAATCACCGTACGGTCGAACTGTAGTTAATCAGTACCTTCACAGGATTTCAATGCAGCAGACAAGCTCTCTCTCTCTTAAACTCTCTCTCTCCTCCTAATTTCTCTCTCTCCCCTTCTTTCTCTCACTCTCTCTCTGTGGCCTATCTGCCGCCCATGGCCGGCCAGGCCGCCGGCGTCCCTCGCCGGCCAGGTCTGGCAGCGCGGCGGGCCACCCGAGCGCCCTAGCCCGGCGCTCTCCTCCGGCCACGGCCGCCATGGCCGCGCGCCGCGCGGCCATGCTCTGTTTTTCCCCCACCCTCTCCTTTCTCTCTCGCGTGGGAACTCCGGCGCCGGAGCGGCGCCGGCGGGGCAGCGGCGCCGGCGAGGTGGCCGCGCCGGGCGGCGGGCGCGCGCGGGCGGCGGGGGCGCGCGGGCGGCGGCGGCAGCAGCAGCACACGCTGCTGCTGTTGCTGCTCTGTTAAGGAACCCAATGGGTTTGCCCAAACCCGACCCATTTGCACACAACCCGACCCGTTAAAGGTAAAATTACAATTTAGCCCCTATCATATTTTAAATTACTTTCGGGCCCCTGTAAAATTACAAATAGCCCCCTGAATAATTTCTGTTATTACGTAACTAACCTTTTCTCTCAGTTTGGGGTCTTCGAGCAATATCGGGAGCATCCGGACTCCGATTTGGACGATTCTGGATCCGTTGCGATCGTGGGGAAGAGAGCTACCGACTCATGACCAGTTTGTGAGTGTTTTTATTTTATAAATTATCTTTTTAATATATTTATTGCACTTGGTTGCTTTATGTAAATAAACATGATTACCGGTTAATCACTGTAAAACTGTAATTACCGATTCATAAATTGTCATTGATAGCTTAATATTGGAGGATTATTCACTATAGAGGAAGGAGGGATTGAGAAGAATATTCTTCTTAAGAAGTCCCAGATTCAAAAAATAAATTCTATCTAAGAATTTGTTGAATTTTCTGAACCTATTCAGAGGAAGGAGAATAGAGAATCTTTGTTTGTTCTCTGCTTTTTGTGTATTTTTGTAATCCACGGAGAGGAGCGCTATTTATAGCACTCCTGGGAACCCGTTGGAGGGAAGAACCATCCAGGGACAGTTGCGACGGTTCCTGTCTGAACCGTTGCAATTGTTCCAGATAGGAACCGCTGCAGCGGTTCCTTTCAACCGTTGCAGCGCAGCGCGAGGGTAGTGGAGAAGAGCCGGGCGATGCGCGCGGGCATGGTTTTCCCCAATCGCGCGCGAAAACTCCAAGTACCCAAAAGGCACGCCCTTTGTTCTCATTTTCCTCTATTTATATACTTCAATTGTTCATCCCACATTCAATGTAAGATTAAATGCTCTTAGTTACCTTTAGTCCCCTTTAGTTTTTGAAGACAAACTTTAGACTTGAATATCTCATTCATGCTAAGACGGAATTAAACATGTAAATATACCACGTCCATCCCTAATGGAAGGAGAACACACTACAACCATTATCCGGTTGATTCTATCAACAGGTCATGCCTTAATTCAACTCAAAGATTCATGTTTTAAAACTTCATTTTTCCAACACGAATCATCAAATCCCAAACGTTGGCAAGAACATTGATCAAAATCTCCAAAAAAGACAAACTCTAATCTTTTAAATCAAACAAGTGAATTCCCAAGACTTCATCATCATCGAATGCACATCAAAAATCAATTGAAAATCAAAATCATTAGCAACATAAACAAAAAAACAAACAAAGAAAAAACTCACTCAATTTCTTGTGGGGCGCCACCTTCCCTCCCTTCACATACCTCCCAGTCACCTCCTCCTCTTCCTCCTCCTCCTCATCATCGTCGCGCTCCTCCTGCTCCTCCTCCTCCTCCTCCTCATCATCATCATCATCATCCTCCTCATCATCAACATCCATCCTCGGCCTGACATTGGGCAGTGCCCTGGCGGCGGTGGCCGACCCCGCAGCGGAAAAAATGGACTTGGTGGGCAGCAAGAAGTAGAACTTGACGTCGCCCATCTGCAGCAGATCCTGAGAGTCAAGCTTCACCGGGGGGTTGCCGGGCACGTGCAGCACCCCCTCCACGAAGCACCCGTTCTTGCCGTGGACCTCGAGGGCGAATCGCCGGCGGGCGAAGTCGTAGAAGATCCTCGCGTGGCGGCGGGAGATGCTCATCCCGCCGCCGAGGCTTCCGAGGTCGACGTCGACGTCGGCGTGCTTGCTGCTCCGCCCGAGGACGATGGAGTAGGTCTGCATGTGGTACTCGAAGTCCTCTCCCTGAAGCTTCGCGAATCCCACCTCCATCTCGCTTGCCATTCGTCAATTTTGAGAATTTTGAAATCGAAATCGCAAAAAGAGTCAATTTTTTTGCCCCTCAATTTTTGGGGTCTATAGAGAGAGAGGAGTTTGATACCGTTGTGGCGGTTGCGATCAATTAGGGGCTACTTCTTCTTCCTTATTTTTGCATATGTGCCCCCTGTTTATTGTTGAATATCGTAAGCGGTATTGATTTGCTTAGAATCACCATAAACAAACTTATTTGTGAGATTGGCCTCAAAATAATATACTAGCGTTTTAGTCAGAGAGATAAAATGAGAAACACCACTATTTATGGAGATGGATGGGGAACAAAATTTTGTAAATTATTTTTACTAGTAAATTCCCAGAGGCATGCCCCCGATGGGCATGGACAAGTCCATGAACCACACATAAATTTTGATGTTTTTTTTCTTCTTTTGTTATTGTCTTTTGGCTACAAATTTCTAGATATGGACAAGTACATGAACCACATAAATTTTGATGTTTTTTCCTTCTTTTGTTATTGTTTTTTGCTGCAAATTTATATACGCTTTCGTAACAGTAGAAGCAATGAAATTCACGGACCAAGACTTTCTAATACTTGTATCAGAAGCTAACCACATAAATTTGTTGTTTTTTCCTTCTTCTGTTATAGTTTTTTGCTGCAAATTTATAGATGATCTTGTAACAGTAGAAGCAATGAAATTCACGGGCTAAGACTTCTAGCAAATGCTTGTATGAGAAGAGCTCTCTCTCTCTCTCTCTCTCACACGCGCACACATTCATGATTCATCTCCACCTGCACCTCGCAAACTTTCAATCTCTCACAAAAACAGGTTCACACAACTGAACTTCTCTGTAAGTTGTAAGCAAGAGATGCACCAATTAACTTCTACCTTCTTCAGTCCACTAAATTCTTATCTCCTCGCAAGAGCATTTGATATATTACAACATCAATACTACACTTTGAGAAGTAACGACCAGGAGAACTACACAAACTCCAACAAAAATTCCGTAACTTCTCTCATCATCGTAATATCTAAAATCGGTTAGATCTATCACAAGAGCAGCGGCAAAAAGTAACAGCAGGTAAACAGCAGTAGAGGAAGCAGGCGTGCAGAGGCACCAGACATATCTGTATCTGTATTAGGCACTGTTGGGCCAAAGCCTGAGTTAATTCCGGTGGTTGGAGTAAGCCCATTGCCTGGTGTAAGCCCGCCACCGCCAGTTGGAGTCAGCCCACCGACACCAGTGCCGGTTGTGCTGCCAGTGCCTGATGTGGTTGGACTTGTGGTCCCCGGTGATGTTGTCGGGGTGTTTGTGTTGGGAGAGTTGGGTGTTGTTGGAGACGTCGTGGAGGAGCCTCCTGCGGTGCTGCTGAAATGAGACATCAAGAATCATTAGAGTTTCCTCAGCATGAGCCAGGTAATGTCTAACTACAATGCAAAACCAATAGTTCTGAAGAGTGATTGATCAGACTTAAGAATCATCAAAACCTTAGATCCAACCGAATGCATGTACACGCGAAAAGTTCAAGAGTGCAAACTTCCATACTAAAATCATGATATTTTCTAGTTGAGAATTGAGACACTACAGTTTATTGAACTTTTAATTCAAGTCCTTCCCCAACCTCCTTCAAGAATACGTATATTGCCTACTTCCGACAATGGTTATTATCGATAGCGAAGCAATTTTGATTTAATTAGCATGCTCCGGACATTCAATATACCAACTGTTACCCATAGCTTCCCCTGGTTCTCATGTCATGTCTGCGTGTCAATGTGGATGTAGTGTTGATGGTGAGGGTGATATATAGTTTCGAAGTTTAGTGAGCGTGTTGGAATTAACCAACTGTTACAATTTCTGTTGGATATTTTGTATTGAAAACCTTGAGTTCCCACTTGATTTTGAGGTGATTGTTGCAAATTTTAATAAATTATGTTTTATTTTAAAATCAAGTTTCATGACAATACCTTTTCATTAAACAAGCATGTGCATGTCTCTCTTAATGAGCTAATCACCCAATTAAGAGTGGTTTTGAATTTCAATTATTATTTTGATTTAAAATCTTAAAATATTTCTGACCGTTTTTCATTGTTTTAATTTGTGTTTAATTTTCATTTATTTCGTGATTTATTAAGAGGGGTGTCTTGAGCCTATAAAAAGAGTTTCATTCCTTCATTCTCAACAGAAGAAGAAGAGCTCTCTTCTCTCCCTCTCTAAAATTCTCTCAGGTTGCTCCTTGTGAGAAAACTTCAATTTTAAATTAAATTCTTTTCTTTACTTACATTCTATAGGCAACAACTTTTTCATCTGAGCAAAGACTTGCTCTCCCGTCCAAGAGTAGATGCTGGTGATTTATCGAGGGAAGTTTTTACCGCTAGAAGATGAGGTTGATTCAATATCTGGACAAGGAGAAGGGTCTATTGTCTTCTAGGGCAGTGTTTCACAATTGCTTACCCAGACCGGCTTTTTCTTTCTTGATTTATTATTTTTTAAAAATAATTTATAATAAATAATTCATGTCCAGGAGTTTTTTGAATGCTAGTTTTAACTGCATATTTAATTTTAAGAAAAAGACCTTTAAAATATCCAACAATCTAGAAGACAATCTAGAAGACAATAGTTAAATCTATATTCTTGAAATTTCAAACAGTTGCTTTAAATACTTGTTCTATATTTAGGAACAAATCGATGTTCTACTGCTCTAACACCCAATTCACATTGTATAGCTATCATGAATTTTTTACAGTTCACATTGCTTAATGATCATTGTTTTACAATTTACAGTTTACATTGCTTACGGGGCCATTTGTTTCGCGTAAAAGTCCGTAATTCGTAAATGACTTACAACCCAGTTACAACTACGGCGTTTGTTTGGACCGTAATTCGTAAAAGACTTACACAACCCAATTACCCCGCACTTGCAACCCAATTACCACTCACTTACAGCCCAGTTACAGTTAATTTTGTGGTCGTGCAAATTTGTATTATTTTTTATGTTAATATTAAATTTTTTTAATATTTAGCATTTTTAATATTTATTTGCAATATTAAAACTTTTTAAATCACCAAATAGTTAATTTTGTGATCAACTTTTTCACTTACGACTTACACATTACGACAACCAAACACCGTAAAGCACAATACACTTTTTCACTTACAACTTTATATTACCAACCAAACACCATAAAGCTTACATGCATGTAACTCATTTACAAATGTAAAAGACTTTACCAATTACAACTTACGAATTACGGCCAATTACGACAACCAAACAGACCCTACATTACTTACGAATGTTATATAAACTACTAAATGTATGCATGCCAACATGCTATACCGACTATCAAGGCCTAGCATAGTTTTGTTTGGGAATTGAAATTTGGGTTGTAACAGGGGGTAGCCTAACCCCTCTAGTCAGGTACCAAACTCATACCTTTCCTATCTTGTATGGAACACTTCCATTGCGGGTCAATTGTCAATGCATTGACCAGATGTAAGGTACTCCTTTGTCATATGATATCATTTATTTGACTGTAAAGAATTTGCAAATTATGCTCAAATGTTTCTCCCGCTGATGCAACTTGGCAGCTACTTATTCTTCATGTAACCTTTGTTCTTAATAGTTTTAGACTTAAATTTATTTTGTGTTATCACTAGAAGATGGACTAATGTTTGTAACTCTGGAGTGACCAGCAGATGAGAACACTTTGTTCATATGACCTTCCAGAACATAACCTTCATCTAGTGATGTAGCAGAAACTAAATAATTAGTTCCATACGTGAAAGTCCATACTTATTTTAGCTCCAAGCTTGGCTAATCCTATACATGACATGAACTTTATTCCAGAGCCGAGTTTGGCTGCACTATTCATTGCTGGTAAAGAAAGATTAATTTACTCTGATAAGGTTAAGTCTCAGTAGTGCAGATGAAAGTGGTAGTACCTTCCTCCTTAGGCACATAAATTTAAATTGGTTTTATATTAAGGTTTGACTAACATTTTTTAAAACATCTGGAAAAGTCATAAGATGTTACTCAATCACTTTGTGCTTTGATCTTTACTTTTCAGCTGTTATTTTCCATTCTTTACTTAGGTGTCATTTACTTTTAATCATTATGGTTGTTAGAGTACATTCTTATCAGTATACTTGTGTCATAATTAATTTTATTACTATACTTGTAACAATCATATTTAAGTTCCATCATTTAACTATCCGAAAGTCTCACATTAGTGAGAATGTTTACACTCCTCCAAGAAAGAGCAGATTATTTTGTTTATCATCAATTGTATACATCTGTAGAGATGTAACGAGATTCGCACATGATAATATATATTTCAAATTTTACTCAAAAGTATTTTGAGATTTCTTTATAGAATTTTATGAAAGGATAAATATGATTGGACTTTAACTCCACCAAGAAATAATATATTCTCCAATCAGGTATGTAACTGTAACTTCATTCAAATTTTGATAAATTTCTTATCCACTCAAGAGATATGAGTGAATTTCATTTATGACTTTATGAACATATGATGAAATAGTTGATTTCTCTTATGGCTTTCGTGTAGCAAATACATATTATTTGTATACACTACATGTAACTGGAATAGAAGTTGACTAGTAAGAATCTCCAACTCAATATGACAAAAAATTGAAGGGTAAATCATTTTCCCAAATTCTGTATGATTAGTGTCTAACTAAGAAAGGATACTCACCGTGGTTCTTTAATTAAGAAACGTCAAAAGCGAAAAAACTTCCCACTTGAGTTACGCCGACCTGACCGATTAAACTAATAAATTTGAGGTTTGACTAACCTAACAATTGACTTGGTACAATTAGAAGCTAAGAATCAACTTGAAAAGAAATTCTAATCTTAAAATTTGTATTATGGAACTGAATTGCTAATTGTCCTAATAGAGATTATAAAGAAATTTGATTGTCTTATGCCAAGTCCTAAATTCTGACATCTGCAATAAAATCATATGAATCATAATGATCAGATTGTCTCATATCCCTTACTTCTTTAAGTATGAGATTATTCAATTATCATTGCGTGAGTCAGCCAATGAGAAAGATATTGCAAGTATTTATGTCAGTATATAGAATTATTTGATTTTAGTCATCGTGCGAACTAAAGCCAAAGTGTAGGTTTTGACTATTGCAAATCAAATGAACTGTTTATGTTAGAGATATATTTGTGAATTATTTAAAACTATTAAATATATTCTTGGAGTTAAGATACTCTCCTAGCCATATAATTTGCAATTACTCCAAGAAAATTTTATTTTCTGTTAAACTATATTTATTTTAAAAAAATATTAGTCTTTATCGGAGCTAATTGAAAACATGAATTATTTATATATTCAACAAAAAATTTATTTATTACAAAGGAAAATTATTTGATAAATCAACTGAAATTCTATTATTAAATAATTTTCGTCGGTAATTCATCTATCTAAATTCTATAAATTTATATAAACAATATCTATCTTCACTATCAATCTTTAATTTTTATTTTGTTTCCAAAACATATATCCTTTTATGCAAACTATAAATCTTATATAATTGTTAGTGTAGTTTACTAAAAAAATTTAGTCACATTTTACTTAATCTAACGTGATCCCTTACTATTGTAGTAACTTACTATAAAAAATCTTTTTTACGTATTCAACTTACTATATATATTTCACTTTGGATTTTGGGCCATGAAAAAAGAAATTTACATGTGTTTATCATTGTATAATATCCTCAAATATCATAATGATTACTTATAATTTTCAAAGCTAAAGAACTATAATTATTTTGCTAAAACATGAACTAGTTGCATGTACAGAAGAAAATAAAACTCTATATTCTTATCACTAGATTGAGGCAATGATGATTTGTCCAAAGATAAAGATTCAGAGACTATTAAGGAAATAAATGGTGAGACAAATTAGGATATTTTACTATCTGACAAAAAATCAATTTGCAGCCATTTTATAAGATATAAAATCTAATCTTTGACATCATCATTGTTTTCTAATAAAGTGAGTAGAATATATGAGAAAAGAATTTTCTCTCAAGTACATGTTCAGTTCATAACATACTAAAAAATTTATGAGTTCAGTATGACTAGTTTGATCAGTTATTTGCATGGATTAAAATTGTTATTTTGATAAAATAATATTTCATATTTGTTGTATTCCCCCCCCCCAATGGGGTCCTATGTAAAATGATAAATTATTATTGCATTAAACTTAAAAACTCTTAAGATACAATGCCACCCAGGGCTCTATAGGTCCACTTTGATAAAGGGTGTCAAAATCTGTAAGTATATGATTGTGAAAAGTTAACCTTTGATTATCACCACTTGAAAATATAAAAGTTGTTAAGCTTATGTCTGACCTTAGACATTATAAAGCCCATCTTAATAAAGGATCTTTTTCTAGAAGTGTGGTCCTAGAATCATCGAGGGAAATGAGGTTCAGCGCATAGTAGAGTTCACCGACAGCGGGAACCCAACCTACTTGATTGGGAGCAAGTTCTATGAAAGAGGTTCAATGTAGTAGAAACAAGCTGGACTGATGATACTCGTGTAGAGCATCGACCCGGATATATTTATATCATATACGTAGCATAGTAGCTACTGCTCCTTCTCTATGGTGACGATGCTCTTATTATACAGTTAGGAAAGGTTGAATTAAACTCTTAATAAGTTAGATGCATGTATTGTGAAGTGAATAAGGTCCAACTGTAGTACCCTTGGAGGACTTACCTACGTGAGAGGACTGTGACGGCCGCGGTTGGAGGGCAAGGCTGACTTCTAGAAACTCTCATGAGTCGGTTATTGTAAGCATAGTCATTAACGCTCAAACCCGCTCGCTCAATAGATGAAGACTTACTGTATTTGTCTTTCATCAATATATGGTTAAGAGGCCTAATTCAAGACGTAATCAATTATATCTCTCA
Source organism: Agave tequilana (assembly GCA_038442645.1). Classification (NCBI taxonomy): domain Eukaryota; kingdom Viridiplantae; phylum Streptophyta; class Magnoliopsida; order Asparagales; family Asparagaceae; genus Agave; species Agave tequilana. Next base: position 55,363 of record JAVJIF010001529.1, read on the forward strand.
GGTGGCGATGAAATTCACTAAGGGTAAATTCAAGGTCGTAAGCTACGGACTCCGAATCCACAGTATGATGTTGCCCAGCTTTCATTCTTGTTTTATGATTTGATTATTTGTTTTATTATACATTATTGTTGTTTTGTTTTTATTTTCCCTGAAACTCAAGCTTTTGGCGGGCTATTGGATATTTTGTATTAAAAGGTTGAGTTTCCATTTGATTTTGAGGAGATTGCTGCAAATTTTAATAAATTATGTTTTATTTTAAAATCAAGTTTCATGGCAATACATTTTCATTAAACATGCATGTGCATGTTTCTCTCTTAATGAGCTAATCATCGAATTAAGAGTGATTTTGAATTTTAATTATTATTTTGGTTTAAATCTTAAATTATTTCTAATCATTTTTTATTTTTTTAAATTGTGTTTAATTTTCATTTATTTCGTGATTTATTAAGGGGCCTATAAAAAGAGCTTCATTCCTTCATTCTCAACATAAGAAGAGCTCTCTTCTCTCCCTCTCTAAAATTCTCTCAGATTGCTCCTTGGGAGAAGACTTCAATTTTAAATTAAATTCTTTTCTTTCCTTACATTCTATAGGCAACTTCTTCATCTGAGCAGAGCCCTGCTCTCCCGTCAAGAGCAGCATGTGCTAGTGATTTATCGGAGGAGGCTTTTACCGCTAGGAGATGAGGCTGATTCAACGTCTGGACAAGTGGACGAGTCTATTGTCTTCTAGGATAGTGTTTCACGACTACTTACCCAAACCAGTTTTTTTCTTTCTTGATTTATTATTTTTTGAAAATAATTTATAATAAATAATTTATGTCCAGTAGTTTTTTGAATGCTAGTTTAATTGCATATTTAATTTTAGGAAATAGATCTCTAAAATATCCAACAATTTCTATTTCCAGTCAGAAGTTACTTTCACAAACCCAGAAAAGAAGGGTAATTCTCATAAGCAGGCATTTAATTAACACTCCAAATTGCACTTATAATGGCTTGTAGTATGACAAATAGGATAATCTGCAACAAAAAGATATTGCTTACAATTCCTTATTTCTAATTTTATTTCACTAAAATCCTTTAAACGCGAGACTAAAGAGGCATATGGCAATCTGTATCTCCATCTACGACACTGAAGTTCCGTAAATCAAAACAAGCATACACATTTCACATTCAGAAGGGACAAAAGTACACTTTATTTTTTATATTGCACTCCCTCACTTGTGGCAATTCCTAATGGGAACATAGAAGTACTAGAAAGGGGGTAATGATCTGTTTGTTTTTTTGTCCAAAACACATTTTCCCGATCAGGGTGGGACAAATTCCAGTTGTTTCATGAAAGCATGCCTAATAAAACAATGAAAGAGTTCTCAAGTTAACAACAGAAGTACCTCAAGGGTGACAAAGTGAGCTTGTTGATATCTTAATATCAGAGTACAAGTACTTAAAACAGCATGCATACAAGTCCATCGAATGAAAAAAAAATTATTCAGCCTAGACAAGTTTGGATTGTCTGCTTAAGAGAGAGTTTTTTTTCCTGCAGTTACAAGATGTATAAAATAGGTTAGTCATAAACAATTCTTGGCACTAATTTCTCTTTGTTGAGTTCAAAAAAGAGATGGCCATGCCTCTTTCCCATGCATAAGTCATAAAGATAGATACCTATATTGTTGGTAAACAATTTGTATGCTCTAATACCAATTGTTGTGATTTCAGAGGAGACGCCCCACGATCGGATCGACTGGGGAGGCGCAGCGGATACGAACAACAGGATCTACTAAGACAACTTGAAGAAGAGAAAAAGAAGGTATTCTAAAGTAGATAAAAAGCCAACACAATATAACGTGGTTCCACAGATCAAACAGATCGTCTGTCCGTCCACAGGAGAAAGGGGAGAAACTTCATTAAAACTCTGGGGGGGGACAATAAGAATTACTTACACCTCACGCTAAAAAGATTACAAGCCCTTGATGGTCGCCAAGAACAGCGAACCCTTGTGGCTAAGCTTCTCCACGAATTTCTCACCTAGATGATTACACCCTTAGGAATTACAAATTCATTGGATTCTCTTGGAACACATTGAATGCAACCCCTAAAGGGTTATTTATAGACAGTAGAACTCTCCTAGTCCTAAACAAAATCTTTCAATCAGAATAACAGAAACTTGAATCCAACTCGGACTCAAAACACCTTCAATCAGAATAAACGAAACTTGAATCCAACTCGGACTCAAAACAGGTCCAGAAAAAACTTAGATCCGACATTAATTGACTACCTTCATGACGTATTCATGTCATAATCCTAACAATCTCCCCATTGACTTGAATACGTCCAAGTCTGAGAATAGCCAACATGTTCCATGTGCTCGCATCCACACAATTGAACAAACTTGACTTTATCTCCATCTCACTCCCTCTTCTCCGTAGCTCCCTCATGGCGTTCACATCTTGATTAGGTCAAATAAAGTTCAAGTCCAACCTAAATTTTATTACCCAATGATCTCCTTGATCTACACAAGATCTATGAGAATTTGCTTCACCTTAGGAGTAACGATCTGGACTACCTTATTGCGCGCCTAGTCCCAATCTCCCTTCGGGTTACAATTGAACATCCGAACTCGATCCATCGTAGTCACTGATTGTTCCACAACTACCGTTTTTGAAGCCGAGGATAACTGCAATCCACCAACTGTAACATCCGAATTCCGCAACATATACACATTGCGACACATTCGGCTTGAAACATCACATGGGCCTCTTTGAAAACTTCCATAAGATCACCTTTCGAACTGAAATAGAACCCTTCTCTATGTAGGGCTTCAAGAGAGATGAGATTGTACCTTGATTCGGGAACATGACGAACGCCTTGAAAAGTAGTGATGCATCCATCATGAGACTGAAACTGGATTGTTCCTTCGCCAATCACCTCGCTTGTAACAGAATTCCCCATGAAGACTTCTCCCCCTTGAACCGAAGTGTATGTAGAGAACATCTTCCTATTGGAACTAATATGTTGTGAACATCCAGAATCTATGACCCATCTATCTTTGTTACCAACTGGTTTATCTGTAACAAATAGAACGTCGCATTGTTCTTCATCTCTTTCAACCCATTCAGTGATATTTACATCTAGTTGTTTCTTCTTTCGAAGCCAACACTCAGATCTAAGTGCCCCTTCTTGTGACAATAGCTGCACGTCAAATTCTTATGTTTTGAGTTACCGTGGAACTTCCATTATTACTCTTCTCTCTTGAATAATGAACTTGCTTGGAATTATCATGATGAGACTTACCCGTCAACTGGGTGTCAATTTTGTCCTTGTTGAGCAGATGCTCCTCAACTTCATTGACCTTGATTGTTGACTTTCCTTCATAAATGATAGCTTCCCTAAAGCTCTTATATGAAGAAGATAAAGAACATAGTAAAAAAAATGCTTGATCTTATCTTCTATTTTAACCTCTATCTTATCTAGATCATTGATAAAAGAGAAAATTCTATAATGTGAGACTTGATAGGTGTACCTTCATGCATGCGAAGAAGAGACACTACTTCAAAATCAACCGATTCGCCAATAACTTCTTCAGATAGTGATCCTCAAGTCACTCTCACAGCGAGAACATTGTTTTCTCCATAGAAAACTCATCCAACACTTCGTTCGCCAAGCAAAGCTGAGTAGATGTCAAGGCTTTCTCATCCAACTTCTGCCAAGTTTCTTCCTTCATGTCTTGAGATTTTTTCTCCGAGTAATGCTTTCTTCAACCCACTCTGGGTAAAGATAGCATTCATCCTAATCTGTCATCTGCTGAAATTAATGACGTCATCGAGCTTCTAAATATCAAACTTGATCGCCAACATCTTTAAGTTACCTTGCTCTGATACCAATTGTTGGTAAACAATGTGTATGCTCTGATACCAATTGTTGTGATTTCAGAAGAGGACGCCCCCACGACCGGATCGACTAGGGAGGCGTAGCGGATACGAACAACATGATCTACTGAGGCAACTTGAAAAAGAGAAGAAGATATTCCAAAGTAGATAGAAAGCCAACATACAATATAACGTAGTTCCACCGATCACACAGATCGTGCGTACATCCACGGGAGAAAGGAGGAGAAACTTTATTAAACTTTGAGAAAGTATAATAAGAATTACTTACGCCTCACGCTGAGAAGATTACAAGTTCTTAATGGTCACCAAGAACAGCGAGCCCTTGTGGCTAAGCTTCTCCATAAATTTCTCACCTAAATGAATTACACCCTTATGAATTACAAATTCATTGAATTCTCTTGGAATACATTGAAGGCCACCCCTAAGGGGTTATTTATAGATCATAGAACTCTCCTACTCCTAAACAAACTCCTTCAATCAAAATAAAGAAAACTTGAATCCAACTCGGACTCAAAACACTTTCAATCAGAATAAAGAAAACTTGAATCCAACTCAGACTCAAAATAGATCCAGAAAAGAAAACTGCCAGATCCGACATTAATTGACTACCTTCATGACGTATTCATGTCTGATCCTAACATCTATGACTATTAGCTAAGATCTACCATCACTTGAAAATTTAGGACATTGGAAGAAATTCCTTTATACATTGTGCAATGATTATTCATCAAAAACTAAAATATGATATCCAGGGAGGGGTTAAAAGAATGATGCAATGATGAAATAGATGGTCTAAAATCATTGAGAGCATTATATTATGTTAAATGCAAGACATTTTCCCATCAAACGTTGCAATTTATATTAGTGAATTTGCATTTTCCAACATAAGCAATCTTTTTATTGCAAAGTTATCTACACTACCATTCTTCTTGGAAGTTCATCAACACAGTATCATAATTCATAAACCATGGAACAAATCATACTAGCATCAATGTGTACGGTGGCGGAGCCAAGGTTTTTTCGTAGGGTTTCATAATTTTGCTATAAGATAGAATATAAAAAAATAATAAAAATTCATATTAATAGTATTATTTTTAGACTCGTCTCTTTTTGCAAAGGATGGGTAAGTTGATTATCTTAACTATTAAAACTTTTTCACATCTTAATTGCCAAATTCTATTTTTATTACATATTTTCAAAACTAAAGAGGGGAAAAAAAGAAATTTGAAACTATAATAGAATGCAACTATATTGCTGAGTCAAAACTTTGTGGCTTATTAGATTCAAGGGGGTTTCATGATTTTAGGGGAATCAATTGATACGCCTTGATACCCTCTAACTCCGCAACTGAATGTATATGTCTATTACTTACATTTTGTCACTACTATAAGAAATATTCCCAAAACTGACAACAATTTACACGACTTTTTAGCTCGAAATATAAACGAAATGGAGAATTTTATTTAATCATATACACCAAATTTCTTTAAAGATTCTGCATGATAATTAACATGAATAAATTTCTTCAACATATATTGGACTAAGTAGCACATCTTTCAAAGCAAGATTTTGGTAACCTAAATCCCAATGCCATTCTAAACATATAACTCGAATATTTTTTGTAATATTCAAAACAAATGCTCATCATCCCAAGAACAAGGTAACATGACCATGATGCAAAAAGCATTAAAAGATTAAACAGAAGCAAGGGAGACATACATACCTTGCAGATGAAGGGAAGGTACAAGATCCATAACCTACAAAGATAATCAAAATACACTTTAACCCTTTATGATTATTACAAATTAAAATTTAAACTTTTATTGTATATGAAATAAAATGCAAAAGAAAAAACTATTTACAAAATTAGGATAATGTGCAACCCTAAACAACTAGTTTGTTCTTTTTTGGCCCAGCTGACTTCGAGCCATGCCATATTCACAAGTCCACAACTTTGTCGTCTGATTTCAGGCGTGAAAAATGCAAAATTAGTTCGATTTAAGGCTACTTTTACATAACAACCACTCATAAAATATTCATTTACAAAATTAACCCACGGAGTCTACTTTTGTCAGTACTTGGCCTGCTGGCACAGAAAAGGACCTGAAGTGAGAACGTTTGACTGCAAGGACAGTGTCAGTTTGGATTTGACTATATACCAACCCACAATTTGCAAAAATATCAAGCAGTTAAAATAGATAAAATAAGGAGGGCTTCTCCGCAAATTAGTCACGGGGAGCATCTCGTACAAGGCAGCTTCAAGACCAGGGAAAAAAAGGCGCAGCTTTCCAGCTGTGATCGCCGAGCTCCAAAGGCCCATTTGTCTCCACATTGCACACAGCCCAAAACCGACACCGCTAAATTCTTTTTAAAATAATAATAAAGAAAAATAAAGTATAATATACAAAAAAACAAGATAAACAAAAAAAGAGAACTAGTACCCTGGGCCCCATCGCTCCAATACCCGTGAAGAGCCCAGAACAACAAAGCCCAAAAAGAGATGGACCATTTTGAATTTTAAAAATTACTGCAAGGGCTGTTATGCAAAAAAGCAGAGGACTGAAAGAAAAAGAGAGTGAAGAGTGAGGGGGGGGATAGTTACTTGGGTCGGTGATGGTGATGGTGGCGGCCCCGCCGAAGTCGCAGGCGCCGGGGGAACCGCGGGAGCGCTGGTAGTAGCTGTTGAAGGCGTAGGAGGCGTGGGCCGCGAGGGTGTTGGGGAGGTAGCAGAGCCCACTGGGCTGCACGGGCTGGCAGTCCGCGGACCCGGCCCCGCACGCGTAGTCCAGCGCCGCCTGCAGCGCCGCCTCGCTCGCCCCGCTCCGCGCGATGCACCACTGCGCACCCTCACCGCCTCCCACCACCGCTAGAAGCACCAGCAGAAGCAGCAGCGGTGGTGCTATCCTCACCGGCCGTGAACCCATCACCCTCTCCCCAAAAGAAACAGGAAGTAAGAGTGGGAATATTGGAGAAAAAGAAAGTTATTCTCTATTAACGTTTCCTTTTTTTGTTCTCTTTCTCTATTTTGCTTTTCTTTTCTTTTCTTTTAGGCGTTTTATGTGAGTTGCTGGTTTGAAAACTTTTTGACGATGCAATGGTTTATTTTTTATTTTCAAACGCTCTCGGGTTTTGGAGATATTTACGGTTTTTGCCGTCAAGGTTTGTTGGAGTTTGTGGAGTTGTATGAGGGTAGTTTTGGAAGTTAATCTACACGGGGTCATTGTATGGGGCTTTTCTGGACAGAACTTAGTCTGGTGGGCTTGAAGTTCGATGGGCTCTCCAGTCCCAACCCCAACTGATCCAATGGGCCATATAGACCGATCAGCAACATATAGAGGCATAAGAGATTCTTTTAGACATCTTTTCTCATTATTCTCAATGTATTATAGAGGTATTCAGTTCATTTTAGCAGAACAAGAGTTCTTTCTTCTGGGAATCGCTAATAATACATGGGTGTTAGTGCAATTTGCAAAGTGCACTAAGTGACTTATTATGTAATAGTTTAACTTCACAGTGAATGAAAGCTCACTAGGTTCGACTAGCAATTTGTATAAAGGCTATTCGTGAAAACTGCTAGCAATTTCATAGAGATTATTGTTGCAATTCGTCGGCGAACAAGAAGCGGGCCTTTCTTCTTTAAAAAAAAAAAAGAAAAAAAAAAAAGTCCCTTTCAACACAACAGCCATTATGATACCATGATAACATTTAAAAATAGGCAGCTGGTCCTTATGTATATAAAAAAACAATTAGTGTACGATAATTCCATAATAACCAAATGCATGTTACTCACTCTGCTCTAGTGCCAATAACACATAGTCTTGTGCTCTCGTTTTATGGGATTTCCACAGCTCCAACAACAGATTAGGGCATACCCTAAGAAGAGCAAGGATCCAGTATCATCTCCTCTGATGGCAAACATGAACGGATGGTCAAAGGAGGGACGAGCAAAGCATCCTGCAGATAACACCATCGCAGTTGATCAAAATTTATAGACAATATCTACAAATTGTATGGCTTGCCAAATGCAGTTGTATCTAACACAGAGTGTACTTACAAGTGACTGGACACTGCACGACTTCACAAATGCACTTCAGCACCTCGTTTCACCCTCAAATGATGGGCAGATTGAAGTTGTAAATAGGTGCTTGGAGACCTATCTCAGGTGTTTTAGCTCACATATGCCTCAGGACTGTGTGCAAATGGCTTTGTATGGCAGAGCTCCATCAACCATTGCCACATACATCCCTAGAACTGCCAGGCTGCAAGTGCAGGAGCGCAGTTGCTGTAGCCTTGTGCACAACCAGTCCCAACTACAGTTTCTCACATGCACCCAGTTCGGTCATCTCCTCAAAATTTGCTCGAGTGCCAGAGAAAGGAAGTTCCACCCTAAATACATCTTCAATGCTTCAAACACAGGATATTTTGAACTTGGGACCTTTAGTTTGTGAACCCACACACGTCTCTGAAGATAGGACAATACTTGCCGAAAAAGATAGCATCCGAGATTGCTCTCTCGATGAGATTTTTGAGCGTCTCTCTCGTCTGCAGGAAAGAGAAGCATGGAGAGACTAAACCTCTATAGATAGGGCAACTCAAGTACTTTAAACCCTCATAATATCTGAAAAAAAAATTGTCTTCCTTGTTAATTTGTCATGAAAGGGCACTCGTTTTGTGTTCCGATTCAGGATCTTCGTTCTTGGTTTTGACCTCGTAGAACACTCGAGTCCACAATCCTTTTCGTATTCATTCACAGCGCAGCAGGCGATAAGGTCCCTGATGAGGCAGTTACTCTGTTTCTCAACCCAATTGTTGTTGGAATTGAAGAATATAAAGGGAATCTTCAAGTTGAATTATGGCGAGATCCGTTGATCAATCAACCGGATGATGGTTGGAGTGTATTCTCCTTCCATTTGTGATGAACGTGGTATATTCACATGTTCAATTCCAACTTCGAATGAATGAGATATTCAAGTCCAAAGATTGCCTAATTCAAAACCAAATGGGACTAAAGGTTGCTACAAACATTTAGTCCCACATTGGCTGTGGGATGGAAGCTTGTGTAGTATAAATAGAGAAAATTGAGAACAAAGGGTGTGCCCTTTGGGTACTTGGAGTTTTCGCGCGCGAAAAGGAGGGAACTATGCACGTACATACGTGCGCGCACGCGCGCCGCCACTGGCGGCCGGTGCCGGGCCGGGTCGGTCTGGGTCTGGGTCTACTGGACTCGGGTTCAGATCTGAGTCTGAGTTCCCTACCTGGCCTGGTTCTTTTTGAATCAAGTTCCAAGGTCCCGCTCCTGTTGCAAACCTTTTGGATTGCCAACAGTTGCGCACCTGTTGGACTGCCAAAGGTTACGCACATGTTGAACAACCAAAGGTTGCAAAACAGTCCGCTCCGCGTCAACGGTTGCGACTGTTGGACTGCCAACAGACACGGCTGGACCAAAGGTTGCAGCTTTTGGTTTGGGTTCAAACCTGTTGGCCTACTCCTGGAAAACTATATAAAGCCCTCATGGTTCTCAATTAAAAACACACAAACAGAGAATTAACTCTCTATCTCTCTCTCTCTCTATTTAAAGTTCTGAACTGTTCTTCCAACGTTCTGAACTGCGCTTCCAGCCTGAAGTGGGAATCCGCGATTTCCAGCGTAAAGTGGGAATCCGAATCGACTTCCTAAAGGAGATTCTGCCAAATTCTTCAACCTTCCTACATCCTTAACAGTGGGTGTTCCTCCGAAAGAGTAAGACAAATATTCATTTGAAATTTGTCATTATACCGCTGCTTTGCTAATCCTGTGTAGGTACTGGTTGACTACAGTTCGACCGTACGGTGATTTGGTAGTGCTATCCAAATACCGTGAAGAAGTGTTGTATCTTGGGAGACCAGCGTCCATTATCCCGTTAGCACCGGTGCGGGAGACGTAATTGTCTTAAAGAGATTCGCTCTAAGCGTACCTCACTTCAAATACTGTATAAGTGGATTAAGTCCTTTATACAGGGGATATACTTTACAGTATATCGAGATTGACTTAGATTCAGTCTAAGTGATACTGTATAAGTGGATTAAGTCCTTTATACAGGGGATATACTTTACAGTATATCGAGACTGACTTGGATTCAGTCTAATTGGTGCTTAAACCAAGGAAGGAAATTGAAAGGTGATTCTTAAATTAAGGAACGTTCTATTGAACGGAAAACCTCCCACCTGATATTTGCCGACCTGGCCAATTAGATTGTTGATATCTCAGTGATCTTGATTAGTTGTCAGATTGATTCTTGTTAAGCAGGATTCCCAACATTCTTAAGACAATTATTATTGAAGTTACTAACTTCAGTTCTGCTTGAACTTGCAGAAAGATGTCTGAGACAAATCAAGATAGCTCAAGCAAGGCAACAAACATGCCGCTCCAAAGTTTGATGCCTCCTCCACTTCCTAACCCGAAGCCGGAGAAGCCAGGAAAGTTTGATGGCACAGAATTCAAGAGGTGGCAACAGAACATGTACTTCTACTTGACCACTCTTCATCTGGCCAGATTCCTGGAAGAAGATCCACCAGAGCCTGCAACTGATGCATGGACTCAATGTGACTTCCTTTGCCGAAATTATGTTCTTAATGGACTGGATGACTCTCTTTATAATGTCTACAGTCCAATCACTACGGCAAAGAAGTTATGGGCCAGTCTTGACAAGAAATACAAGACTGAGGATGCTGGTACCAAGAAGTTCGTCGTAGGACGATTTCTGGATTACAAAATGGTGGATACCAAGACTGTCATCAGTCAGGTGCAAGAGTTCCAACTTATCTTGCACGAAATAGAGGCCGAAGGTATGATTCTTCCTGAAACTTTTCAGGTTGCAACAATCGTGGAGAAGCTCCCACCTGCGTGGAGAGACTTCAAGAATTACCTGAAGCACAAGCGAAAGGAGCTAAAGTTGGAGGATCTCATTGTGAGGCTTCGTATCGAGGAGGACAACCGCAAGTCCGAGAAAAGGACCAGCAAGAACTCCTACGAAGCAAAAGCTAATGTGATCGAGGACTCAAAGGGGAAAGCGTCTACTTCAAAGGCTTGAAGCGGAAGAAGACATCCCAGGGGTACAAAGGCAAGGCCCAAGACGGCAAAAGCATGCACTTCAAAGGAACCTGCTATGTCTGCAACAAAGAAGGACATAAAGCTAATGAATGTCGCAGCCGTCTTAAGGGGAACAAGAAGAGCCACCCACAGGCAAACATGACCAACCATGAATCACCAAGTCTTTCAGCTGTGGTGTCAGAAGTGAATCTGACAACCAATAACAAAGATTGGTGGGTAGACACGGGAGCTACTCGGCACATCTGCTCGGAGAAATTGTTATTCTCAAATATCAAAGGCTAGAGCAAGATGAGCAACTATTCATGAGGAATTCAGCCGTCTCAAAGGTTGAAGGAAAAGGCAAGGTCATCCTGAAGTGGACATCGGGGAAAGAGCTTACTCTTAACGATGTGCTTCATGTTCCAGACATCTGCAAGAATTTGATCTCCGGATCAATACTTAGTAAGAAGGGATTTAGAATGGTATTTGAATCTGACAAATTTGTACTTACTAAGGGAGGGATGTATGTGGGTAAGGGCTATCTTGTTGATGGACTTTTAAAGCCAATGTTGCAGTGGTTGATAAAAAGTCCGTGTATTTGTACCCAAAGCTAATAAATAAAGGAAATTCTTCTGTTATTTGCTTGAGTCTCCTAATTTATGGCATGCTAGATTAGGGCATGTAAATTACAAGTCTTTGAAGAACTTGTCTAATCTGGAATACATTCCTAAACTCAACTTGGAAGAAATTCGCAAGTGTGAGGTTTGTGTTGAGGCCAAGTTGGCTAAAAATTCATTTCACTCAATAGATCGAAATACAGAACCTTTAGGGTTAATTCATAGCGATCTATGTGACTTGAAGTTTATGCCAACTAGAGGCGGTAAAAAGTATTTCATTACTTTTATTGATGACTGTACAAGATACTGTTATGTGTATCTTTTAAATAGTAAAGATGAGACAATAAATATGTTTACAACATATAAAGCCGAAGTTGAGAATCAACTCAACAAGAAAATCAAGATTCTAAAATCCGATAGAGGCGGAGAATATGAATCAAATGATTTTAGTGAGTTATGTGCTAGTTTTGGTATAATACATCAAACTACAGCACCATACACTCCTCAGCAGAATGGAATTGCTGAACGGAAGAACAGAACTTTGAAAGAGATGGTTAATTCCATGCTCGTAAGTTCTGGAGCTCCGCAGAACTTGTGGGGGAAGCTCTATTAACTGCAAATCATATTCTAAATAGAGTACCCCACAAGAAACTTGGTCTTATACCATTCGAGTTATGGCATGGAAGGACACCTTCCTACCATTACCTCAAAATGTGGGGGTGCCTTGCAAAGGTGCTAGCACCATTACCTAAAAAGACTAAGTTGGGAGCAAAAACTATGGACTGCATATTCATAGGCTATGCCTTGAATAGTAGTGCCTATAGATTCTGGTTCATAAATCAGAAATACCAGATATTCATGTAAACATGATTATCGAATCTCGAGATGCTGTGTTCTTTGAAGACATCTTTCCGTACAAACGGGAAGCAGATAAGACTTCTGGGAAAAGAACACACGAGATGGCGTTCAAGGACGAAAGCCCCGAGGAACCAATTGTTAATGCGGAAACTGAACCAAGAAGAAGTCAGAGATCTAGAATCTCAAAATCTTTTGGTCCAGATTTCATAGCATATGCTATTGAGAGCGAGCCTCAAACATTTAAAGAGGCTATGTCAACCCAGAAGCACAAATGTGGAAAGAAGCTATAAATAGCGAAATAGAATCCATACTAAGTAATCATACTTGGGAATTGGTAAACTTACCTCCTGGAAGTAAACCAATTGGGTGTAAGTGGATTTTCAAACGAAAATTAAAACCCGATGGATCTATCGATAAGTACAAGGTTAGATTAGTAGCCAAGGGTTATCGGCAAAAAGAAGGACTTGACTACTTCGATACTTATTCACCAGTAACAAGAATAACGTCCATTCGGATGTTGATTGCGATTGCAGTATTGCACAACTTAGATATCCATCAAATGGATGTCAAGACTGCATTCTTAAATGGTGAATTAAATGAAGAGATTTATATGGAGCAACCTGAAGGATTTATAGTCAAGAACCAAGAACACAAGGTGTGTAAATTGGTAAATCTTTATATGGTTTAAAGCAGGCTCCAAAATAATGGCATGAGAAATTTGATAGTGTCATGATCAAAGATGGATTCACTATCAATGAATGCGATAAGTGTGTTTACACTAAAACAGTTGGAGATGCATGTATCATTGTTTGTCTTTATGTAGACGACATGTTGATACTTGGGACTAATATTGAGATTATTAAGTCCACTAAAAGAATGTTATCCAACTGTTTTGATATGAAGGATCTGGGGGTTGCTGATGTAATTTTAGGAATTAAAATTACTAGAACACCAGATGGAATCAGTCTATCTCAATCTCACTACGTGGATAAGATGATAGAAAGATTCAAGGATCATGGGATAAAAGAGAATACAAATCCTTTTCTCCCACACATCCACCTTCATAAGAATAGAGGAACTGGAATACGCCAGTTGGAGTATTCTCAGATTATCGGAAGTCTAATGTATTTAATGAATTGCACTAGACCCGATATTGCTTACGCTGTAAGCAAGTTAAGTAGATATACTAGTAATCCTAGTGATCTACATTGGACCGCTCTACTACGAGTATTGGGTTACGTGTCACATACCAAGGAATATGCCTTGAGATATGGAAAGTATCCTCCTGTACTTGAAGGATACAGTGATGCTAATTGGATTGCAGATTCTGAGGAATCAAAATCAACTAGCGGATACGTATTTACTCTAGCAGGAGCAGCGGTATCTTGGAAATCTTCTAAGCAAACATGTATTGCCCGTTCCACTATGGAATCGGAATTCATAGCCTTAGATAAGGCTGGAGAAGAAGCAGAATGGCTTCGACAATTCTTAGAAGATATACCGTTATGGCAAAAGCCAGTGCCCGCTATATGTATACACTGCGACAATCAAGCAGCTATATCTAGGGCACAAAATGTGATATACAACGGTAAGTCTAGACATATTCGTCGTAAACATAATACCATGAAGCAGTTGCTCTCAAATGGAATTATCTCTATTGACTTTGTATCGTCAAAGGATAATTTAGCGGATCCGCTTACTAAAGGTTTAAGTGGAGAGCGTATAAACTGCGCATCGAGGGGAATGGGTCTAAAAGCCTAACCTTACCGAGTCAGCTTAATGGAAACCTCACTTAGCGACTGGAGATCCCACGGACTAAGTTCAAGAGGAAAAACTAGTTATGATTGACTCAGCAAGTAAGCACTTGGGAGCTTGACTCCAATCCATTCCTAAGGTGCACATAAGTGCTTTTCTACAAGTGGATTAAGGATAAGCTTAACGCTTTTAATGATGCTTATATCTTGTTACTAAACAAGTGGAGTAGAGTAGACTACTCTTAATAGGTCCATCACCTATGTGAGTATAGAGTTGGGTCAGCTCTTTGGGAATCTCTATGGAGGCTGTTATTCCCTAAAGATACTCTCTGAAACCAAGAATGTCCAGGGCCAAAACGGACACAACAGAGAACCAAAGTTGATTTGGAAAGTCACTGTGTGAAGCTTGTTGACTTGACTTACACTAACGGCTAACAGTTCAAGACCTAGTTCACTGATTAGCCAGTAAGTCCGATAAAGCTTTCGCTATGGAAGGTTCAAGACCTAGTTCACCTATCCTTATGCAGTTTCTTTCTAAAGTACCTTACACAATATAGTCAGTCTCTTTGTGTGTCATTTCCTTGAATCTCCATTCATTGTGGGGGATTGTTGGATTGAAGAATATAAAGGGAATCTTCAAGTTGAATTATGGCGAGATCCGTTGATCAAATCAACCGGATGATGGTTGGAGTGTATTCTCCTTCCATTTGTGATGAACGTGGTATATTCACATGTTCAATTCCGACTTCGAATGAATGAGATATTCAAGTCCAAAGATTGCCTAATTCAAAGCCAAATGGGACTAAAGGTTGCTACAAGCATTTAGTCCCACATTGGCCGTGGGATGGAAGCTTGTGTAGTATAAATAGAGAAAATTGAGAACAAAGGGTGTGCCCTTTGGGTACTTGGAGTTTTCGCGCGCGAAAAGGAGGGAACTATGCACGTACATACGTGCGCGCACGCGCGCCGCCGCTGGCGGCGGCGGCGGCGGCGGGTCGGGCACGGGCTCGGGTCTGGGTCTGGGTCTGGGTCTGGGTCTACTGGACTCGGGTTCAGATCTGAGTCTGAGTTCCCTACCTGGCCTGGTTCATGTTGAACAACCAAAGGTTGCAAAACAGTCCTCTCCGCGTCAACGGTTGCGCGACTGTTGGACTGCCAACAGACACGGCTGGACCAAAGGTTGCAGCTTTTGGTTTGGGTTCAAACCTGTTGGCCTACTCCTGGAAAACTATATAATGCCCTCCTGGTTCTCAATTAAAAACACACAAACAGAGAATTAACTCTCTATCTCTCTCTATTTAAAGTTCTGAACTGTTCTTCCAACGTTCTGAACTGCGCTTCCAACCTGAAGTGGGAATCCGCGATTTCCAGCGTAAAGTGGGAATCCGAAGCGACTTCCTAAAGGAGATTCTGTCAAATTCTTCAACCTTCCTACATCCTTAACAGTGGGTGTTCCTCCAAAAGAGTAAGACAAATATTCATTTGAAATTTGTCATTATACCGCTGCTTTGCTAATCCTGTGTAGGTACTGGTTGACTACGGTTCGACCGTACGGTGATTTGGTAGTGCTATCCAAATACCGTGAAGAAGTGTTGTATCTTGAGAGACCAGCGTCCATTATCCCGTTAGCACCGGTGCGGGGGAGGTAATTGTCTTAAGGAGATTCGCTCTAAGCGTACCTCACTTCAAATACTGCATAAGTGGATTAAGTCCTTTATACAGGGGATATACTTTACAGTATATCGAGACTGACTTAGATTCAGTCTAAGTGATACTGTATAAGTGGATTAAGTCCTTTATACAGGGGATATACTTTACAGTATATCGAGACTGACTTGGATTCAGTCTAATTGGTGCTTAAACCAAGGAAGGAAATTGAAAGGTGGTTCTTAAATTAAGGAACGTTCTATTGAACGGAAAACCTCCCACCTGATATTTGTCGACCTGGCCAATTAGATTGTTGATATCTCAGTGATCTTGATTAGTTGTCAGATTGATTCTTGTTAAGCAGGATTCCCAACAATTGTTCGCTTCTGCTTCGACTTGAGGGGGCCTGCATTAGTTATAAAAAAAAAAAAAATTGGCTTAATTTCAAGAAACTACCATCCACTTTCACGCAATTTTGAAACGCGAGTAAAAAACCTTCAAATACAAGAAAGTGCAATGAACTTTTATAAAAACCTCTTAGGTTTTCAAAAAACAACCGTGAAAAAAATATAGCTCATGATAGTTTATGGTAATCAAAAAATTTATGGTAGTTTTTTGAAATCGGAAAAAAAAAAGTTCTTGATAGTTTTCTGCAATTAAGTCAAAAAGAATTAGTATCATTAACATCACAAGTCTCGCAGCATTTTTGAGAAGAAAACTTGAAAACCAAACATAACTAAAAACGGTAGCAATTTTCATAAAAAAATTGCATTCAATTAAAAGTTTTTAATTTGAAGAAAATAAGTGTACCTTGTTTCTGCAATCCACGGTCGAGCTTTATAGATGAAATGTAACATTCCTCCGAAAAGACAACTTCGGCGCCCCCGACTAGTCAACCCAAATCCCGTTGACAAAGGAGAGGAGACAGGCTGGCCACGCACTCTCTCTTGATCGCGTAGGCATTAGGGGCGGACCCGCACAGATTTTATAAAATAATAAAATAATACTTATAGCATGTAACTTTTTTGTATGTAATCTCTTATTTTTATATTATTTTTACGAGCATGAAGGCATTTTTAAACTCTAACTCAATTAGTAATTATAAATCTAAGTTATTAAAGGTCACGAGTTGAAATCTGATGGTGCAACATTATTTTTTTATCTTTTTCTCTCTTGTTATATTACGTTTACGTTTAAAAATAACAGTCTTTGCTATCACAATGGAGCTTGCCAAGTTCTGAGTTCTCATCGATCCTTTTTTTTTTTTTTTTTTTTTTTTTGTTTCAAACGCAAGTCCTAGTCACTGACATAACATTACGTCTCCTCCCGTCCAACTCTTATCGATTTATTATTGAGTTAGATCTTATCGACCCTCATCAAATTGTTGGGTCCAATAATTGGTTGAATATACATCAGTCGACATCATCAACTAGTATTTCTATTAAATATTGTCAAGACTCAAGAGACATGATTCACATAGTACTTAATTGAAGACCATTGATATAGATTAGCTTCCAAAATTCCTTTTTTAGAGCAGACAGAAGATAAGCATTTGGTAAAGAATCTGTTTTTGTTAAAACAAAGAGAGAGACACTCTTGATAATAATACAATGGAACATCGACATCTCTGTGTGCCATGACTTCCAAATTTCTCCATGGCCAAAGGGTCGACGGCGAATACATTATGGAGGTGGTAAGCAGAATATGTTGTGATTGTTGTTGGCTCGCAGTTTACAAGAGCAAGAGCCATCTTCTCCAACAATGAGAATGAGATTCATAGAGCGCGCTGAAGCAATGCCGATGCAAGTGACCAAACTTGTGATGATAGTAACTTTAGCACATTCTTAAAGCTTCAACTCTTCGCTTGTACTCAAAACATATTAAACAGCAATTTCGCTCCCGTTTCTAGAACAATTCCAAGCTTTTCAATGAATAGCAAAATCTCTTACACAAACAATATGTCAAGTCCCAACTACATTATTCACATGATAATTCTATATTATTTTCAAAAAAAAAAAAAAAATCAAGTCTTTCATCGCATGAACATAAAAGGAAAAAAAAAAAAAAACGATTATGAGGGGTTTGCAGCTATTTAGCATACATATCATGAGATTTCAATCTTTATGCAAAACTTTTATGTCGAAATCTCATGATGCTAGCCCTTAATTCTCACTGATTACATTACATGACTTCATGCATAATATACTCACCTTTTACTCAAAAAGAAAATTGCAAATATTAAAAAGTTAAAGGGTAGGATCATTTCAGCCTCTATGCAATTCAAGAGGGATACTCATGTCTGACAATAATGACACATGAAACTACTACAACTAACATAAATTAGCATATCAGGGTAAGATTCATGATTTTTATGTTTGAGTTTAGCCTCCAAAGTTCCCCAAAAATCAAGTCAGACAATGTCGAGAGCATGGTCTTTGAAGTCTTCAAAGCCTATGTGACTTTGGAAAAGAATCTTGCAAAGTGAAGTTAAATGTTATCAACACTTGGACTGTTGGCTTATCTAGAACCTCCTGATTTTGTTAATGTACATCATTCATTAATATACAAGGCATCTAACTATCATTATCCTTCAGTATCTTACATGAAAAGTGAGGATACCCCATTTGCAGGATGATATAGTGCTTATTAAGAATACTATCACTATGACTAATGATGTCAGTATTTCAATGAAAAAAACTACTTTGCCAAGCAGTAAGAAATTTAATAAGTTCATATGGACAATCACTTGACATTAGACTCCTTTTCTCTGATAAATCTTGTGATAAATGAAGACTTTAATGTCATTACCCAAGTGGAAATTTCACCAATAGTTACTATTCAATGCAAAATTAGCGGCAATAACTGAAAATTCAGTCCAATCAATGGATATCGAAGCTTTCTTTCATAATGTTCCCACTGATCATGTTCCACTTGCAGTTAACAGTATCAGCACTAAGTCACTGGGGATGATTGACATCATTTAGACTCTTCTCTAATCTCCCCCAACTCTTTTCGATTTCGCTAACCCAAGTCACAAACTGAGAGACACACTCTGATGGCTTCTCTAAACAATTCCATCTCTTCAGATCTCTCCAGTACTACCTACAGAGGCAAAACACACACCATATGTCCCCCCCACTTATGTTAATGATATACATAACTCATCATGCACTGAGTGCATAATATAGAAAAATGGCACACTAAGATCCTAACCATGGGTTTATGTACAAGTCTTGGCCCTTGTCAGCACAATGCACATGGAGCTCTGGAGAAGAACGACTTCATTGTTCATCCAAGAAACAAGTCATTCATGACCAATGCAGTAAAAGGGGTGGGGCTGATGAGAGCCTACCATGTCCATAAGAACCCACATGCAAAGGATGGCAATGAGAGATAAACAACTGTAGCCATAACACTTTTCTCTCATGCAATTCATAGCACCTATCAAAGATTAAGATCCAACCCAATGGTACTTGCAGAGGGCACAATGAACACCAAATTTCCCACAAATTTTTTCCAGAGAATCATTACTCAAAATGCCCCAGTAACAAGGGAAGGGGAGATGATGAATTCAATTGAAACAAACCAAACCACCAAAATTGAATAGCCCACACTCACAAGGATCACAACAACATGCTTTAATGCCCCCAACCAACTTCTCACCCAACCTATAGCAATTTTTGGACAGCCATTTAATAATGCTAAGCTTGCACCTTGCCAACAAGCACCCTATTTAGCATTACTAACAATAAACAAATCCACTGCATTGCATTAAATAATCAAATACTAATAACAATAATAATAATAATATATTGAAAGAAACAGTAACAGAAATAAACAGGAGAGAGGAACAAAACCAATATTCTTCTTATTCATCTTCATCTTCTTCTTCACACACTTGAAAATTTGACACATTGATGATTAAAATAAAGCAACCAACCAAACCAATTTCAAGCAAGCAAATGAAAGCAAGGCAAGAAATCAATTTACTCTCTTTTTAAATAATAAATCATCAAAGATGGCAGCCTAAGCAATTGCATGTCTTTGGGGTGAAGGAGCAGAAGCCAAAAGGCCTGTTGGGTATGTTGCAGTTGATTGCATAGCAGCAAGGGGAAGGCAAGCAGAGGCCCCTGGGGCCTCCACAGCAAGTGCACAGTGCACATATCCTGAAGCTCCCAAGCTTCCTCCTTTGACTCTCACTTACAAGTTTTGACCGCAGCCCTCCCACTGGCCTCATTGCTTCACCTCCAGCAACCTGCACAATAACAACAACATAAAAATCAAAAAATTTGGGCAAAATGGGGAGATGGGCATTCGATTAAGTAGAGAACCGAGGGAGACCCACATGGGCTGAGGCTGATTTGGTGGAGATTGAGGCCATGAAGAGGAGGAGGAAGAGGAGGAGGGACTGAAAGCAAGAAGAAGCCATTAGAGAGAGGAGAGAAAGGGGATTATCTTTCTCACTAGGTTTCTTTTTTTTTTTTTTTTTTTTTTTTTTTTGAAGGTTGACTAAAACGGGGGATGGAGTCTTTTATAGTGGAGAAATTTACATGTTTTTGGAGTGAGATTTGAGGGTTTTTGGTGGGGGTTTATTTTGTGTTTAATTTTTCTTTTAATTTTTTTCTCTTCTCTTCTCTTTCCCAAAGTGGGGAGCAGACATGTTAATGACCTTTTAATGGCTCCCTTTGTTTTTATGTGAGAGATATAAGCAAAGGGACAGTCCTAGGTGGGGCCCACTGCAGGGGTAAGTGGGCCGGGCCAGGCTTTTTTTTCCCGACCCAGATGCAGTCTAAACTGTGCTTTGGGACGGGTCGGGTTTGCACAAAAGGGCCACACTCTGACGAAGTCGCACAGCTTGGATCCATTTTTCGCACGGGAACTCATTTCGGACGAACCCGATGCAATCGTTGGCGAGGAGACGCGGCGGCGGCGAGGGCGGAGGCCAGATCGACGGAGGAGAGGGAACCTACCGCCTCGAGGTCCGGCGAGGGTCGCCGCTGACTCGCGCGGTGAACGCCGTGTTCGCGTTCGTCCGGCTGGCCGAGTTCGAGATCCTCTTCGTGCTCTTCTTGCTCGTCGCCTTCCTCATCTTCAAAGATCTGGTCAGTAAATAATCCTCTATTTCTTTTAATTTACTTATTTAAAAAAAGCTTTTTTTGTCAAGAAATTTGATCTGAATTGTCGACAAAAATTCACCTAATTTAATGAAATTGACAAACTTTTACAATTATGAGCTAGGTTTCATGATATAAATGAACGTGTTACCCAATTTTCAACAATATGCAATAATATAAATTATGCACTTGAGGAACATCGGATCAATCAATATCACTTTGACATAAATTACACCTTTGTTTTCCTCAAATCCCAAAACTAATTCCAAACCCTAGTATTGTATGCTCACTAAGCTTTGCATGTATCAATTTGAGATAAAGTTATGTCTTTCTGCGATTATTTTATGCCTTTAAAAATATCAACATTTTGTAAATGGAGATCATTCTCATTGTTGTTATATGCACAGGGAACTTGCAACTAAGGTTTGTTACTAGGCTTTGTGAAATTGATAAGGGTAAGGTTTTGTTGTTTCAATTTGATATGTTCGTATTGCCTAACTTATAAGAGATGTTCAATAATGATTCAAACCATGTTTTGATAAAGTTGTATTCATGAACTAAGTAAATAAAATGTTGGTCTCTGAGTATACAACGTGCCAAATTTGATATTTGAATGAGTGGTTTCCTAACATGGTCCTAAAGCCCCACGTTTCAAGTTTCAAACCTCATTATTAATAATTGAAGCATGTTTATGTTACTGTTTCCTATTCTATCCTTCCATACATTGTTATCTTTCCCTTGGTTTCAAATTCAAACTTCAGTGTTAACAATGTAGATATGCTATTATCTATTATGTTCCTACATGTGTTGTCAGCTTTCGCTTGATATGCACTGTTGCTTTCCATCAGCTTGAACTTTTGGGCATAATGGTTGTGCAACGAGCATGTGTTTATACTGGTCAAAGCCCATCTTTTGTCTGCCCACCAGTGATGCATGCACAAAGACATGCACACCCGAAAATCATCACGTGGCTGGTTAATCTTGTAAAACTTTTAGACCCTGAAGTACAGAGTAATATTTACATGTTCAATAGGGAAAATTTTCAGAAATTAGTAATCTTAAACCATGTAACTTTCAGAATAACGCTTTGGTTTCCATTTCTTAATACTCTAGGCTGATGGTGAATGCCTTCACGAAAAACCCAGAATTGAAAAGAGTAACTATTTTAGTTGGAAAAAGTAGTTTCAAGCCAAGTTTGATCTGTATTTTCATGGTAAACTGGATGTAGCATCAAGTAAGATAAGCTGAAGGTAAATCTTTTAAGGTGGTTTAGAAATGTGAATACGAGACTCGTAGATGAGCCACTCAGTAGTGGTAGGATTGTAATTAAGGGTATTTGTAGGACAAGCACTAGATCGAAACGGACTTTTATTGAAACTATGAACAAAGATCAGCGGTTTCTATTTTAACTAAGAAATTGGCTCATGATAGAGATCTAAGTGGAGAAAAAGGATTCATATACCCGGGCCAAAAGAAGTCTGGTTAAAGGCTTTGTTTCTGGTCAAGTGTAGTTGAATTGATCAGAGTTCAAGCTATAACCATGTAATTAAGCCACAGATAGTGCCTCTGATCCTCAACAAGATCTCGGTATCAGTCCCGATTGTCTTGATAGATCCATAGCTTTTTAGTCCAATAAGCATAGGTGTATGTTGGGAGTCATCTGTATGCAACTCAGAAGAGTTAATATCATCGGTGTTTACCGAGAGAGGTGAGCTTCAGCAGAGTGCGCAGAAAGGAGACAATAGAGTTAATGTATCTGCTAAGGGGAGGCAACTGTGCTCATTTGTGAAATGCATCCTGTGTTGAAGTCACTCCCGCTGTTTCAGACCCCACTAGCTTACTCTTCTTGTTTGTCAATAAACTAATAAGAGGAAGGATGGAAGGAGGAGGGAGACAATATTAAATAGATGTAAGTATGTAATGCTAACTGAGAAAAAGGGACACATGCTCTGTGCAAATTTACCATACTAGCTTTTATATTCTTTGTCCATAACTCTTAATGAAGCAGGACATGGTGGGCATTCACAACTCAGTTGTGCCCTATGATTTGTGAACGCGCATGTGAGACCATGGCGTACAAGACTTGTCTATGTGTATTCCAGTTGCTTGATTATGCTTCTCAGGTACCGATTCTAGCAACGACCCTCGCTTGTTGATTCTCACAAATAGATGTACTCGTTTGCGCACACATTAGAGCTTCCAACAGAAGCTTGAAACAGAAGCTTGAAATATGAGTAAAGCTTTTGAAAAATCAGAACGAAGGCATTATGTAATCAAACTGGTTGTCTCATGAATACCAATAAATATTACTTGTCCAGTTATCAAAGATCTCTTAGACGATGTTACCTTCATACACCCAAGTACTAAAGATCTCTTAAACTGAGTGTACCCCATGAGCTAAGCTACACATATAGTCTCAATATATTCTCGCTCTTGAAATTGTAGCAACCATATTTAAGTACTAGAGATTATGTTGTGTTACATCATCTTCACCTTGTGCGCCTTTTACTGATGAATAGCTGGCTGCAAATTGTAATCTTTATGCAGACATCCAGAGCAGAGTACAACCAGATCTTGGTGAAGAAGCCCGGTGGTAATGACTTCTGGCCTTACAATTAGATTTACTGTGGCTATTGTTTCGGTAATCAAACAGTGTGTGCCATCTTCCTTAGCCAGCAAAGAAGTACAAGAATTTGAAACTCCTCCCCTGACTGATGTTTATGTGTTCCGTTTCAAAGTTTCTGCCTATTATCAAGGTTCCAGACTGAACTTTTTGTATCCCTTAGTGTATCAGTGTCCACCAAGTTTTCGACATCTCAGTTGTTTCTCTTAAAAGTCTCTGCATCTTATCTTCGTGATTTTTATTGTTAGATAATTGTGATGATCGGAGCTGGTGAAGATAACTACTGGCTTTGAGATTGGACTTGCATAGATACATGATCTCTTTAAATTTTGTATTAATTGTTTATATCCCTATTATGGTACTCTTTTCTTTTCCTTTTCCTGTCTCTCTTGATCTGTTCTCATTTTACTATTCTTTGTACATGGTATCAGGCTATTAGCTCCGGTTTCTTACATACCAGGAACCAAAATTCTTAGTTCTCACCAATCCTTTGTGTTTTACAGTTAACAATCCAATTGTTCGACAAAATTGTAGTCATTAGTGATATGTATCATCATCCTGATCATGTACAACAGAATTCCCAGAGGATAGAAAAGGAAAGGAACAAAGGAGACGAACCAGTTTTCAACTTATGAGAACATGTAGCCTGAAATCATACTGATAAATATGAGTCAACATTTGGTGGTTATTGTTATTCTAAGCACGATGATGTCCTTGTTCATAAACTACTACTAGGCTTTACATCTTGGATTTCAACCTTTTCAGAAGCTCGATATTTTTCTTTTCGTAAACTTTGAGCTTGTCATAAATCATAAAGATGAGCTACGATGCTCTATGATGCTCCCTCATTTAACAGAAGGAAAAATACGCGCGCGCGCATACACAAACAAAGTTGGTTACTGTCTCTTTCAGCAGTATTATTAATACAGAACTGTATAGTAAAATCTTTAATGCAAATTAGTATTTCACTGTAGGGATTAGGAGATGAGTTGGATTCATTCCACATTAGTTACTACTTCATAAAACTTCCCAAGGCTTCTGCATACTTTGGTCTTGTGAAAACATCCATCTCTCCTAAATTTCGTTCACGACCAGGGAGAGAAAAAAAAAAGAAAAAGAAAGAAATAAGAGGGGCTAAACATCTGAACTAAATTCAGCCATTTCATTGGCAAAGTTTCCATGAGTGTTTCTGTTCTCTCGTACCTTAAACCATTGTGGGTAGCATATAGCAAATAACAATAATCTAGAGTTCATGAACAGAAAAGGGAAAAGAGAGGACTAAAAAACTAAAAAAGTTCAGGACAGTCATGTAAATAGCTCCATGAGAATTTATTTTCTCTTTTTATCTTTAAATCCGTGGCGAGCATAAAATTCAGATTGATATTCCAGCTGCACTGCAGTCTCTTAATCTCAATGAACATGCTGCTCTACAACTAATTTGATTCTGCAAATACAAAAGTTGGAATGTATTCCAAGATAGCCAAGGACATGCAGGCAACTAATAATCATTGGGAGCCGGGTACAATGAACATGTATCACATAACAGCAGTCTTCAGTCTAATACAATTTATTCATAAAACAAAGGAAGCCAAAAGTCCTTCAATGTTTTGGTACCTGATACAATGCATTTCTGAGCACAAATGTTGCAAACAAATGATTCAGCTGCAGTCGGGGATCTCTACCAGTCTTACGACCAAGATTTATGCTGCGGGATGAAGGACTAGAACTTGGTAATCTACAATTTTATAATACGAAACAATGAAGCAAACCTATGGGCAGCGAAGATGAACTTCCAGAGTTTTGCGGCTGGAAAATCACATTCAAGGATAAGCAACAGCACAAACAGATACAAATAGGACCAGATGAAATCTCAACTTCAAGAATCAGCAGTAGGTTTGATGGCTGCTTCCTTTACTTGAAAACTAACCCGAATCTTTGTAGTTTCCCTCATCAACACCTAGACTATACAGTTAAACATGGTGTTGCCCGAATGGAATCACATAATGCAGTAGTATCGACAATATGAGACAATTAAGGGAAGTTTGGGGAAAAAAGAAAAAAAAAATTCCCCTCAACCCGATTGGAGAAACTTGATGGAACAGTAATACCACCTAGAAGGAGCTGTAGGTAGTAGACCTAGATGGAGCCAAGATAGGGAATACGATAAGCAGACACTTGAACTAAATGATCAAGACATTGTAGAAATGATCACTCAAGGGAGATGGAGAAGATAGCAGAAGGGTGCTATCGCAACATAATAAGGTTTCTACGTATCTAGAACGAGGTCTAGAAGAGTTCTACTAAAGGGTGCAGTTCACTTTGGAACAGAAGGGTAATTCATATTTCACCTATCAAAAATGAAACAGAAGGCAAATTTACAAGATGAATTGTATGGAATTCAGGTCTTGAATTTTGTCGCCTAAGAGGGGTCTTCAGATGAAAGAGTCAAATAATCATGAAAGACTGTACATCTCCTGTAGTAGAAACTGATTTACAATTTTTTTAAATCCAGGAAAGGGTTAAGTAAAAGATGTAACTTGCCCAATGCTGGAAGTGGCATGTGATCCCTCTGCCTCAATATTTTCATCTGCAGAAGTCATTTGTCGAGGTTCTGACAAAGAAAGTCGTTGAGAGTTTCCTTGGCCAGCTTCTGCTGGCCCTTCAGTTGATAATGCTAATGCAGGTGGTCCTGACGAGGATCCCATTAATCGCCGCATAGATGGGATGTGAGTTGCAGGAGGTGTTGTAGGACTGTATGTGATAGTCCCAACAGGATGGTCAAATTTGCAATTGGGCCCAAATTTGCAGATACCGTAACGAGAATAAAAAGGCATGAGGGTTCTCCCTGTTGGGGGGAAAAAATAAAAAGACTCATGTGAGCATTTGTCCTTTAGAAATAAAAGATGTTCTATGAAAGAAAAATAATAAATAGAAATTTTCTATAACTTAAAATAATTCATTTGATACACTAAATATTTCCCAAACTGGATTTCAGAATGAATAGAACTAGAACAGTCATGTGATACTATACAGATGATACATGCACTCTTTACCGCACTCTGTTATTGAGGAACCAAAGACAATGATGATGTGAAATAATATAAAACAACATTGACAATGATCAAAAAACCTGTAAGTAACATAGTTGAGACTACACTGTAAATTGGCAATCTAACACGTAGAACCGCATTCGCACAAGAAAATGAAGACTTTAATAACTATAACAATTGTTCCTGTGCATGCAAAACACTTTATATTCTCCTATTCTATGCTGTCCATGTTGCGTACTCCTAGATTCCTGACAGGCCCTTACAAAAAGTAACAAAAGGAAGGGGCCAACTCATTTGTGAGGTGGATAATTTCAAACAGTCTTTATACAGAGAAGCCTTCAACATCCGTAAGAATCTAAAGGAAGTCCCACTGGGCCCCACCATGCAACATCTTGTAAGTGGTAATATCTCCAATGCCTAATATATCCTGAGATACATATGCTCATGTCTACACTCACTCTAGCCACTTCTAAACCTATATTTAAGTTTCCTTCTAGTGATTACCATCCACTGCTGGCCTTAAATATGATTTCTATGTAAGCCTCCTTGAAAGCCAGCAGAGTTCTATCAGGAACACAAACAACTTGATCTTAAAAAGACTTGTGCAGCATAATTTCATTACTGAATCCTAAAAGCGCTCTTTAATCTATTTTATGTGGATCTTTTCAACTCCATGAAAATTTTTGTTAAATTTAGATGCAGATAAGACCCAACAATTCTAGAAAAAATTGAACATTTCCACATGTTCTTGAAAACACTTCGAGTTTTTTTAAGGATTAAGTAATATTTTTATAGGAACAATTTTTGGAATATCAAGAACTCTACACTGACTTATTGTCCTCTAAGCTGGGCCATCACGATAGAGAAATTCATGTACTTTGTAATAAATACCTTATCACCTCGGAAGAAAATAAATACTCAAGTTGAGGTCATCTTCTAAATAGACCTATGATGGGCTACAAAAGACTTTCAATTAAATCATCACGCAGCTCGTACATTGAAACCAGGACATATCTTAGTGTCATATTATACATATAGAATGAAAATCAAGGCATCGAAACATATCGTAATCACATTTAAAAAAGAAAAAAGAAATCCAGAGGCAGACAGTTAACTTACTGGACGTAATGGAAGACCCAGTGGACTCAAGACACAGCTCGGAATTGGAACTATTCTCTCCCTCGGATGATGAAACTTGCAGACTGCACCAAATTTACAATCTCCGGTCTTCATATAGAACTGACATTCTGGTTGCTCAGGCCTCTCAGGAAAGACATTCTCCCTCTGCATCGGATAAAGACCCATAGGGATAGAACCAGATCGATATGATGAAAATGTCCCTTGTGATCTGGTAGCCATTTCACTTTTGCGCGAGGTACTGTAGAACTGAGCAGTTACTGGAGTCTGCTGCTGGTTTCCTGGAGATGAAACAGAGCTCAATTGTCCCTGCTGGGAGATAGCCAAATCAGTTGAAAGTAGTCAAACATTGACAATAAGTATTTGTGAAGCATCAAATACGGAAAGTAGTGCTCAATAATAGGTGCTAAGTTAGGGGCGGGAATCCAAGGGGAGAGCAAGTAGGAAAGGTCCAGGGTCAAATCCTGGAGGTCACCCCCAGGGTGTACCTTGGTTTCTAAAACCAGTAAAAAATGAAAGGAAACAAAACAAAAGAAAAAGAAAGAAAGAAAGACAAAAAGGAATAAGAAAGGAAAGAAGAGAAGTAGTGAAGACAGTCGGTGGTGATAGGCCCTATTTGACAATATGGCAGGAAGAAAGCAACATGAACCCGAACAACCATAATAAAAAGAAAACACATGAACGAGACTGACTCCAATGTAGCTGTCTATATAATCCTTATGTGAAGCATTCAAGACCTTATTAAAGTTTCAAAAGACCAAACAGTGACATTTTAACTAGAGAAAGAACAGTCTTTGTCAGCATAATTCCTTATTTGTCTCTTGAATTGAAGTTTTTCTACTGAAACTACGTTCTTCATGGTCTGACTTGAAACTCTGTCCAATTGCAGCAATTGTGAACTTCACCTATAACTTATAGAAGTATGCTTTTCCCCTTATTTGAGAATATCCCAGTCAATCTTGTCGATTTTAGCTAATTAACCACCCAATTTCTCCCATTATTTGTAAACTCATTGATCTTTCCTCTCATCTAGTCTTTTATCGTTTTGCATCATTTCCCAGTCAGTTTTGCATCATTTTACTGAATTGCAGTCGGTGCACAAAGAACTAATAGACTCTGGCTATTCGAAACAAAAAAGAAAAATAAGTAAAAAAAAACTGTAATTTTGTTCAAAAAATTATGAGCATACTCTAAAGCATATTCTCTCTCTCTCTCCACCTCTCACTGAAATCGGTTATTGTAACACCCCGCTCCCGGAATACGTACTTAGTTGCGTATTCAGATTTTCCGATCGTATTTTTCGATTTGCTTCCTGTATTGGTTTTGTATTATGAATTGTTCATATGATCGTTTTGTCTTGGATTGGGATTTGTGGACTCGGAGTCAGCCCTAATCTGAACCGGGAACCCGATCCTAGTGAATTGCTCGATTTGATCTTTTCGCTATTCCGATTTGACCGATTTCAGTTTTAAACATCGTTTTCCAATATTTAAGATTTCTATGATTTTCTGAAATTTTCCTGAATTAAATTGTAAATCTTTAAAACCGGTGTCGACCAGTACCGCTGACCGACTCTCGGAATATTAATTTACAAACGGAGTTGAATCTTAAGAAACGGCTTTCTTGCAACTTCTTAAAATCATATTTTCTATCCAAATACATTTTCTGGGATTTTTCTAATTTTATTAAAAATCCGGCCAATCCGGTGTATGCCGAGGCTGACGGTTGATTTCAGGATTTTTATTTTGAAAATGAGATTGAATCTTTGAATACCGATTTCACCAAAATCTTTTTATAATATTTGTTATTTTTGAGAATTTTTGGGGAACTTTCCAAGATATGTTATTTTTGGACCTTTCCGGAGTTTTCGGTATTTTCCCAGATACCAGAATTTATCCAAATATTCCACTTTTCTCTTTTTCTCATTTTCTCCCTCCTTCCTCAAACGCGAGTTTCACCTACCTGGGATTCTGCATTTAATGCGGAGATCCTCTCCACGCCTCCCCCTGCTGCCTTTAATGCACTGCTAATCAATTCCAATCAAGTCATTATGACTTTTGTTCTTTTGTTAAAACGCAGCCTTTTGCATTTCCTCCTGGACGCGGCTTTCATCCCCGCGTCCAGTTCTTTTGGCCTGGACGCAACCATTGCCTTGTTGAGACGCAACTTAATTGGTGCGTTCTCTTTTGCTTTGATAAGCAATGGCAACATTATTATAATGTTTTCCCACCCTTTATAAATACCCCCACTCCTCTCTCTTTCATTTTCTCCTCTTCTTCTTTTTGCAGCCAACAGAGAGGCCAACAGCAGCCCAAAAGAGCCTCCTTCTCTCTCCTTTGGCCACCCATTCCTCCACCATTTTTCCTTCGTTCTCACCACAAACTCCACCATCATTCTCTCCTCCATCTCCTCCTCCATTTCCAACAACAACAACACCTCCATAACATCTTCTTCCTCCTCTTTTTCACCATAAAACACCAAACAACCCATTCTCACCACCACCTTCTCCACCATTTCCACCACCACTTATACCTCCTTGGACACCACGAACCACACCAATATCAACTCCTCGGCGAGCTCTTTCATTCTAGCCAACTCGTCGCTCCCCGTAACATCGTTTGCAAATCCCATTTTTTTCAAAGTGAACTATACTTGCACCATCAACCTCCTTCCCTTGTGAAGGCCGGCCACTCCTTTCGGATTGGGGCCACGCTCTTCTCCGTTGGCAAGACTCTAAGGCCGGTGCCCTCCTTTCGGATTGGGGCCGTGCTCTTCTTCGTCGACAATATCGCCGTAGATTATTCCGGTAATCGTTCGCGATTATTCCGGTAATCGTTTGGTGATAATTGACGACAACGATTATTCCGGATGCACAAGGCTTCAAAATAACATTTTTAGGCGAGTGGTTTTTCTCGCCAAAGACCTGGACAACTTATTCTCATACTTGAATTTTTATATCATGCAAGATAATCAACAAACACAAACCCTCAAAAGTCAGGTTCTGCTCTCTGTTTGCACTCTGTTAGTCGACTTGACCCAGTCATTAGTCGACTTGAACCCTTTATTAGTCGACTACCCCCTTATCCTAGTCGACTAACTCATTGAAACGCAACCCTTTTTCTGAAGACGCGACCTTATTAGTCGACTAACCCCTTTTTCCTAGTCGACTAACTTTTTCTTGAAGACGCGGCTCTACGAGACGCGACCTTATTAGTCGACTAACCCCTTTTTCCTAGTCGACTAACTTTTTCGTGAAGACGCGACTCTACGAGACGCGACCTTATTAGTCGACTACCCCTTTCTCTATAGTCGACTAACTTTTTCCTGAAGACGCGACCCTTTGAGACGCGGCCTTATTAGTCGACTACCCCTTTCTCTATAGTCGACTAACTCCTTTATAAGTCGACTACTTGCCTCTCCCTAGTCGACTAACTTTGGCTGTCTGCTGTGGTTAATTACTTCTTTGAATATGGACCTTATCCGCGGGACTTGTATTATATATTGTTATGTTATGGCGTATTACCTGCCAGATCACTTGTCACTACCATGATTATACTGATACCTGTTATGATTAACTCTCCACCCATGATTATCATATTACGGGAATGTAGTACCAGATCTCTTGTTATGTACTCCAGTTATGTCTGACTCCTGTTATGACTCCTGTTATGATTCCTGTTATGACGAGTTATGATCCTACTCATTCCCGTAATCTGATAATATTGTTAACAAGCCATAAAAAGGACAACTTGCACGGGGAATGGGAGGAAGTGATGGATGCCGGTATGATGCCTTGCTTATAGTAGTGGAATACCAGAACTGACGATTCGTGTTAGAGGGATTTCAGGCCCTCAGAAGATGCGTGTTAGGGGGATTTAAGGCCCCCAAATGGCTGTGTCCCGGGCAGTCGGGAACTACTATAAGAGGAGCTATCAGTCCTTCATCATCTTCCAGTAACAAACCTCGGCTTGCTTATATATGGATGTATGTGTGTTGAGATGTACACTAGGACACATACCTAGATATATGGGTCAGACGAGTAATAATAATAAAAGATGACAACTACGTATCCTGTTATGCCTGTTATGAACTCCCGTTATACTTGTTATGATTCCTATTATTCCTGTTATGTACTCCTGTTATGACCATTATGCAATTTGATGTGTTGTTTTGTAACTCGGGTTGTACGCGCTTAAATTACGGTAACATGGGATAAAGGTATATAGATGAGGGTTTCCCTGTTTGGATTATTCCTTCGAGGTACTAATCTCATGGAGCCGTGGCCTAAACCTGTACAATCGGATTTGCTCGTAATCGGTTTTATTCGGTCTTATCGGTTTTATGATTATTATATTATACCTGTTCATGTCCTACCTTTCCACTTATATTCTATTCCACAATTACTTGTACTTATCTTTGCCCGCCATCTGGCTTTTGCCTCACCACTCGCTGGGGGAGTTCTGACTCCTCTGGATCCTCATGTCCAGGTCCTGCAGCTTGGACCGTAGGGTATTTTCTTGCTGAGGACCAAGTTCACTTCTGCGGAGCAGTCAGATCAGCTGTGGCTCCAGTCCCATCCTTGCTCCCCCTGTTGGCTCGCGGCTCCTCCAGCTATCTCGTGAGCGCCCTTTTGTACTGTTCATACATATACATATCTTTGTATTCTCGCATTTGCGCCTATCAGGTGATGTAATATTATTGTAATATTTGTCACCTCTGGTGATAACTTTGTAATTGTACTCATATGTTGGAATGTATAATGCACCATTTGCTTCCGTACTCTGATTCTTACCTGTACTGATGCTTAGCGTATATACGTGAGGGTATTTCTGACCTGCGTATATACGTTGCAGTAACGTCTCCGTACCCGCAGGATCGGGGCGTTACAGTTATGGTCTAACTTGGGTCAACATTTCTAGTTCTCCTTCACATCAATCTATCTGATGCGTGTACTTTCACCCCTCTTTCGAACCTAACTTGATACTCTGGCATCTAAGAATATTTACTCGAAGTAGTTTTTACACCATCAATTTCAGATATCTTCTCAAGGTCCTCAATCAGATGCGGTTGCCATTCCTTGAAGAAAGTCCTCATTTTCTTATGGGTTTTTTTTTTCCATTTCGACACATGAAATCTATACTCATTTCATATTCACCCCCCAAATTTTTATATTTTCATTTCGACACCTCAAATTTTATAGGCTGGGGGGAACCCCCTGTTAGTCACTATGCTTAATATTTTTAAAGATTCTTGCACTAGTTCTCTTTTAACTTCAAATCTGATATAATCCTATCTAAATTGACCAAAATGCCCCTTCTCTTTCCCTTCTTATTTCCCTCTCACCAGACCTATTTCTCTCATTGAACCCAATAGTTTCACTTTAACTAACCAATTTCCAACCCAATTACTCCCAGTAGCTTGCTTCCCTCACCTGATTTCTCTGCCCTCCCTCTCCCTAACTCCAACTTTCCAACAATTGATAGGGTATTTTGGTAGTGGGAAAGAGAGGGGAAAGAGTGAGAGAAAAGGGTGAGAGAGAGAGATAGTAGTGAAATCAATAGGGCAAATTTTCTCCCATTCATTTTCCTTAAGGATAGTGCATCCCACCGTTAAAAATAAACAATAACTAACGCGAGGGGTTTTCTTGTCTCCTTATAAAATTTGGGGTGTCAAAATGAAAATATAAATATTTGGAGATGAATATGAAATTGGCAAAGATTTCAAATGTTTGCATGTGTAGTGGAAATTGACCTTCCTCAGGATGGTGGGGCGTATGTAAGCAACTGAGCACCCCCTTTGAGACTTCCACATCATTCAATCCATCCAGTAGGTTCTGCCACTCTCTGATCCTCCCGAAGTCCACCCTCCGTCCTGAAGATACTTCATCCCGGAAAACTCCGCTACTCTGGCATCCCAGATCTCCCTCCATCCTGAAAACTCCAGAACCCCTCAATCCAAGGCTCCAGCAAGAGAACACCACTAATCTCTGTCATCAGTTACACAACCTCATTATCTTCCACAGTCATAACGTGTAACATCACTCAACGCAAGCAGTTATGGACAGAGACAGATTTTCCTACATGTAATCCCAACAATCAGCACCACTGATCGCGACCGTTACAACGTGCAAATCATGCGATTGCGAAGATCTTGACCGCACTCACCTAGCGCCATAAACAACAGATCAGTCAAATATAAAAGGATCTGAGCCTCCAACATAGAGGACTTTGGGATCTTCTTTTCTTTCATTTAAGCCCAGCACTGAGACTCTAGCAAATAATTCCTGTAATTTCTGTAAATCGAGAATTATAGTAAAATTTTTCTCCTCCCCCGCGGTTTTTCCCAATTAAAGATTATCAGGTAAAAGTCATGTCTCTCTCTTTTTGTGTTGTACATTATCTTATCTCACACACCCCCTCTCTAATCTCTCTTTTGATGTGGATCGACCGTTTCGATCACTCGTGGTGGAAAATATCCATCACAAACGGGTGCTCTCATTGAGATACGAGTCCTACACACAAGATCTCTCCCCTAAAAAGCCAAAACCTTCCTCAAAAAGCCTCTTCCACATCGACGATGGTCCCAAGAAAGCAAACCCTCAACCTGAACGACGCAACGTCAAAAGGCAAGGGCATCAACACTGTCGGGGGCACAGTCCCCCCACCAGCCATCGATCAGCCACATACGACACGGTCCCCCCACCAGCCATCGATCAGCCACATACGACACGGTCCCCCCACCAGCCATCGATCAGTCGCATACCACAGAAGTCATCGACTCCTCACCTCAAGAGGCAGACGTCGGTGACCAACCACAGCAACAGGAAAACCAGCTCCTTCTGATGCTTACTGACATAAAAAAGCAGATGAACGAACAAGCCCGGCTTGATCACGATCGAGAGCAGACGGCTCTCGACTCCGAGAATGTCATCTGTGAGCAGAAGGCGTTGAGGCAATTTAAAACCTACTAAGGCTCAAATCGTTGACCTCCAGAACAATCAGACATCAATGCAGTCGAAAAGCGAACCTGAAGTCGGTGGATCTCAACCTCTGAGCCCTTGACAAGCTGATCCAAAGACGGATCGCGAAAGCCAAGCTGCAAAGCCGCCCAACACTTTCAGCTGTCAAAATCTCCGACTCTCCTCTCTCCGAAGAAATCCTAGAGTGCGAGTTTCCGAGGAAGTTTTCGACCCCAACCTTCGACTACTACTCCGGAGTAAGCGATCCCGTCCAGCACATCAGGCATTTCTGGGACAAAATGGTAATTTACTCCCGCAACGATCCGATCATGTGCCTAACCTTTCCGTCTAGCTTGAAAGGCGTAGCCTCGGATTGGTTCTACTCTCTGTCGTCCTGCTCTCTCCACAACTTCGAGGTGGTAACCGAAGTATTCCTCACTCAGTACGCCTCTCATCGGAAGGCCAAGAGCAACAACCATCACCCTTCTCTCTGTCAAGATAAGGCAGAGCGACAGCCTCAAATCATGCACCGGCTCAGCTTGCCAAGATCCCCAACTGCGGAAAGGACGTCTCTGTACTCGCATTCATCAGTGAGCTGCAAGTCTCCCACCCCTTTATACAAACACCTCCTAAAGCACAATGTCACTCGGATGAGTGAGGTCCTGTCACGAGCTCAGCCCTACATCTAGCTGGAGGAGACAATGAAGACTTCCTTCAACCACACCGCGAAACATAATGATGACACAGGAAAGTCACAGTTTCTGCACAAAGCCTCCGCCCATGCCCCAGATCTGAATCAGGGGCAACCTGCCTTCAAGAGACAAGGGCTCCTGATCTTTTCACCAAAACCACTCTGACCAAACAAGCCGATAGGACACTTCACTCTGCTGATGCTCCCCATCAAAGAGGTCTTCAACATCACCAAGGACCAGCCATGGGTTAGACGCTCGAAATCAATCCGGTACAATTCCACACTTCCTTGAGCAGAAGAATATTGCTCCCTCATAACAGTAAAGAATACAAGACCATCCATTGTTAGGCCCTATGAAGTATCTAAAAGAGCTCATCGAATATGGCCTCCTCAAAGAGTACATCCTCACTCTCGAAGCAGCCTCCAGATCCGGACAGCCAAGCACTCCACCTACCCAACCACAACACTTGATCACCTAAAATACAAAGCAATTGAATGATCCCACATTTCCAAGAGACAGGACACTACTCCTATCCATACCACTTCCTGTATTCCAATTTCATGTATTCCATTTTAATACTGAATAAAATAATATTTTTGCTCCTAACTATTGCAGTCCTTCCAAGCTGGATGCTCCGTTGATGGGATTTCCCCACTCAGAGATGATCGTGTGCCTCGTTCCGCTGATAGAATTTTTCCTCACTCGAAACCACTCTGCTGCTTGGATTTCCCCCACTCGGAGACGATCCTTCCTGATAGAATTTCTCCCACTCGGAGGACTATGTTTGTATGCTCCGCTAATAGGATTTCCCTCACTCAGAGACGATAACGCAGACTTACCTACAGGCCCCTTCTCGATTAGCCTACGGGAATCGAAACCCTGCATTATGGGATTTCCCCTACTCGGAGTCCCTACTCTACTGCAGGGATTTTTCCCTCTCAGAGCCCCCGTTTGGTGTTCGTCTAATGAGATTTTCTTCACTTGGAAACACAAATTGTACCGTACGGGCTCCCCTCATCCGACTTACGGGCGGATGAACCCCCAATCAATTTCTTTCTGCAGGGTCCAAGCCGGATCGCTACTCCACTGCTGGGATTTTTCCCACTCGGAGTAGACATACCCAATCTGTCAACGAGTTGTACCCCCTTCAGGTCCCTACCGAGGTCACAGCTCCGCTGATGAGATTTTTCCCACTCAGAAGTAACTGTGAACCTGACTCCGCTGCTAGGATTTCTCCCACTCAGAGACCCAACTCTGCTGCTGGGATTTTCTCCACTCGGAGGTCCAAATCACCACTCCGCTGATAGGATTTTTCTCACTCAGAGTCGACGCATCCAACCTGTCGATGGGTGACATCCTCACTTCAGAACCCTTCCAAGTTTGCAGGTATCAGTGATGAAGCCCAACCAACCATCCCGGAGGTGAAAATCAAACACTCTGGAAGAGTACAATCGCCCAGATATTATCTAAACACAACTTTTGCATGTGCGTGCATGTACTGATCATCTCGCGATAACATAGATTATGGGCCTGTTTGTTTCGTTGCAAAACGTCGCAAGTTGTAAGTTATAAAATGAGAATGGCAAAAGTGAACTGTAGCAGAGAAAATATATTGTGTTTTACGGTGTTTGGTTGATAAAGTGAAGTGTAAATGAAAAAGCATATTATGTTTTACGGTGTTTGGTTGATAAAATGAAAGTGTAAATGGTAAAGTATATTGTGTTTTACGGTGTTTGGTTGGTAATGTAAAAGTGTAAGTGGAAAAGTTGACCACAAAATTAACTGTAGCAGTGATTTAAATATTATAAATACTATTAAATTAAATCTACTATTGCAAATTAAATTATATTAATAAATTTGAGATAAAAAATTAATAATCTTAATATTTTATTTATAACAAAAATATTAATAAAATATTAGTATAAATAGTAAAATATTACTAAAATATTAACTAAATAAATAATATAAAATTTTAAGAAAATCTAAAGAACATTAATAAAATTTTAAGAATACTAATAAAATATAAATATTAAAAAATCTTAAAAAATAATAAAATATAGTTATAATATAATAATATTAAAAATACTTGAAAATTATTATAATATAAATTTTATTATAATATTATTGTAATATTATAGAAATATAAAATTAACAAAGTAAAATATAATTATAATTTAATAATAAATTATCATTATAGTATTATTATACTGAATTATTATTACAATATTAACATAATAAAATATTAATATAATAATAAAATATACTATGATATTAATAAAGTAATTTTTTATATTAAAAATAAATAATTAAATATATAGTAATTTTATATTAAAGTATAATATTGTTATATTAATAAAATATTAACTCTAAATAAAATAATAAAAAATGGAATAAGTATTAATAAAATAATAAAGTATTAAATAAAATATTAAAATATTAAATATTAAATATTAAAAACAATATTAAAAACAATAAAAAAATTAAAGATTAAAAATATAAAATAATTAAATAATTAAATAAGAAATTGAACACTATTTAAAATATTAAATATTTAATAATATTAAATTATATATTGATTATCAAGTAACTGTTTTGAACTGTAAGTGTACTTCAAGTGAGAGTTACATGACCACAAAATTAACTGTAGCAACTGCAAGTTGGAAAATATGAGTGTAAAAGTGAGATTTACATGACCACAAATTTAACTGTAGCAACTGCAAGTGGGAAAAGAAGAGTTGCATTTTGCAACTTGTTTTTAGCGAAACAAACAACGGAAAATGGAAAAGAAGTTTTACGACTTGCGTTTTGCGGCGTTTTGCGGCGAAACAAACACGCCCTATGTGTGCTTAGTCTATAGTTACACGAAACGAATGGTACATACATGAGGGTTTCCTTATTTATATTATCCCCCTCGATGTACTAGTCTCGTGTGATTAGAAGCTAAGTATACCTGGTCTTGTTAACCCAATTTATAACAATTTTTCGTTATTCTTATTATGTTGCATCCAACGATTTACTTAGGATGTTTCATTGCATGCTTATGTGCGCATTCTCCTTTCTTCCCGCCAGAATCCAAAATCTGTACGTCGCGCTGATGGGACTTCCCTCACTCGAAGACGGTAACACAGACTCCGGCCTACAGGCTCCCTCTCAATTAGCCCCCAGGCAATCAAAACCCTCCGTTCTGGGATTTTCTCCACTAAGGGTCCCTACTCTGTTGTGAGATTTCCCCCACTCAAAGCCCTACCAAATTTCCTACTCCGTTGCTAGGATTTCCCCCACTCGCAGGTCAAAACTTGCCGGTACCGCTGATGGAATTCCTCCCCTACTCAGAAACAATGTCGCAAGCTTACCAAACCATTCCCATGCCAAATCAAACATTCCAGAGTTAAAGACCAGCACCCCGAGGAGACGTGATCAATTCTGAACAGACCGACGGTAAAACAACTCAGGCAAGATCTACACAATCATTTCCATTCCCAAAGAAATATACATGTATTTATTCCAAGTCTTCCTATTCTGATTACATCCTATCGATTTTGTTTGATTACATATAACATGAGTATTACAAGGTTCCATTACACATTTGTGTTTACATTTTTTAAAAGGAATACAGATAATCCAAATTCAAATATCCCAGTCCTACCACCGTTGGGAAGCCCTCCAAAGCCACGGCAGTGTCCCGAGTTCCAGATAGACTCCGACAAGACATACAAGCCAGTGATGATATCACACTACCTACCGTTTGTTCTGAGGAAGAGGTCGGAGCTCTAGAAAGAGTGCATTATTGGCAACATCCCCACAAAAACACCTCTCATACTCCCCTCATGTTGCTTGCCACAAGAAAAGAGTCTCCAAGCGTGAGGCAGCGGTGTCCAATCAGAATGAAGATTCCAAGACAAGCAAGATGGTCGTGGAGTCGCATCCACCTTCGTAACCGCCCAAGACAGCTCCTACTCTTACCTCGTACACGCTATCGGGAAAGGACTCCAAGCCTCAGGATCGGAACTGGACCGGGTAAGCCAGAGACCGAGTTGGAACAAGAGCCTTCAAGCGAAGCCCTGTCACACGGTTGACATGTTATGACAAGCGCATCACAACAACTGACATATTGCACTAACCAGTCTCCCAAATGGTGAGAGCTCAGCAACCATTCCCCCTGTCTCCATCCTCTCCCTTTCTTTCCTCCACCTGATGAAGGAAGGCATGGCAGCGAAGCAAAAGAAGAACTTTGAAGCAAGACCTCTTGGAAAAGAAAACATGGTTGATTTCCATCTTAAAGGTTTTACTCTATTCATAGATGAATGAGGAGAAGTCAAACTGCCTCCAATTCAAAATCTCAATCCCCGAAAAGTTGGTCCACATCTCAAGATTCTTAGTCAACCAAATCAGTAGGATATCAAGCATTGCTACCACACGATCTCAGTCATCATGATGCCAGGATTCGAAGAAACTCCAGTTACAAGTTTCAAAGATTCTAATCGATTGACATGCCAGTTGTCCATTAGTCGCGCGATCTCCAAATACATCCAGAATATTTACATTTATGATCCAAATTCTCTCCTGCTCACAAACATCAAGGAGAAGTCAATGCATTAAAAGATCTACCAACCTTGCTC
This sequence comes from Agave tequilana, assembly GCA_038442645.1. Classification (NCBI taxonomy): domain Eukaryota; kingdom Viridiplantae; phylum Streptophyta; class Magnoliopsida; order Asparagales; family Asparagaceae; genus Agave; species Agave tequilana. The sequence continues at coordinate 95,384 of JAVJIF010001529.1, forward strand.
TTCCAGCTTCCTTTTTGCAGACTCCGACAAGCGAAAAAGCAGGAGGCATCTGTAATAGTCAAAAATTGAACCTAATCAGGATGGTGACGCGTGTCCAAGAAACTGAGCACCCCCTTCGAGACTTCAACATCATTTAATCCATCCAGCAGTTTCTGCCACTCCAGATCCTCCCAAAGTTCGCCCATCGTCCCGAAGATATTTCATCCCAGAAAACTCTGCCACTCGGACATTTTGAATCTCCCTCCGTCCAGAAAACTCTGAGACCCCTCAATCCGAGGCTCTAGCAACAGATCACCCCTGATCTCTGCCGTCAGTTATACAACCTCATTATCTTCCACATTCATAACGTGTAACATCACTCAGCACGGGCAGTTATAGACAGAGGTGGATTTCTCTACATGCAATCCCAACAACCAACACCATTGATCACGGTCATTACAACATGTAAATCATGCAATTGTGAAGATCTCGCTCGCACTCACTTACCTCTATAAACAGCAGATCACTCAAATAAAAAACCTGAACTTCCAATATAAAGAACTTTAGGATCTTCTTTTCTTTCAGTTAAGCCCAGCACTGAGACTCTGACAAACAATTCCTGTAATTTCTATAAACCGATAATTGTAGTGGAATTTTCCTCCTCATGATTTTTCCCGATTAAGAGTTTCCATATAAAAATCATGTGTCTCTCTTTTTGTGTTGTGCATTATCTTATCTCTCATACACACACCCCACTCTCTAATCTCACTTGTGGTGTGGATCGGCCATCCAATCGCTCGTGACGGAATATGTCCACCACAGTATGGAAAAGCCCTTTCTTATATCGTGTTTTGTACTTTGTAGCTCCACCAAGAGGTTCATTTGCATACATGTATTAGGGCTGGGAATTAGCCGACCCAACCCTAGGGAAGCAGGATTTCTATCAAGGTCCTAGAGCTTGATGAAGCAAGGGACTATGGCCTAGCGCCCATGGATAAAGCCCTTCTGGAAAACAGGTTATGCTCCATCCCTTGCAAAAAGTTATACACAAAAAATGTTTGTCTTTTAAACTTATTGCCAATGAGATAATAAACACCTTTTTCATTTCAAAAATAAAAATAACATTTCTAATTACCCAAAAGATATTAAATACAATAATCTTGATGCTTTGGATTCTCACTAAAGAGAGAGAAAGAAAACTAAGAAAGAAATGTCCTTCCAATAAAAAACACTGTGAAATAGAAAAGCAATGAATGAATCCTTTCATTTGAGGCCAATTTTTACTGTTACTCCACTTTTTATATAACAATAAAACCTCTTCCATAGCCTAATCTCCGATGGATTATTGAATATGGTAGATGCACTATAACTAGACCTTTTATTTTCCATATAAATTGCGCCTTCCTCCAGGCTTAAAACGTGGAACCATATCTGGGTCCAGGTATGGAACTTTAACCCTGCTTCTCTAAAGGTCCAGGCTCAGACTAGGACATAATATGGTAACAAGACCCAAGCCCTATATGAGTCTGGCGGTCTGAATTTGGCCTATCCCCAGCCTGTTGCCAGCCTCTATATACATGCGTGGCCTACCCTAAAAGGAATGACTCTAGCATGGCAACTGAAATAAAATATTCCAATTTATTCCACAACTTATTGAGCTCAAGCTAGCGAGTTCCAACTTTCCTCTAATGTTTCGTCCATGAAGATAATGCATTTACCCTTTTAAACTAAATCTAGGTTAGAAGACATTCTATATTTATAACTTACTTTTTATGAATCCAACCATTCTCCTCCGTTTTATCGTCTGCACTTGGGATTTGGTAATGACATGGAAAACATGTCTTTCCTACTATAGGCAACTGAATTTATTTTTAATCACTAGACAATTTGTTATCATATGACTTTTTGGCATATAACATCTAAACTACTTATTCTCCACAAGATCATAAATCTGTTGGCCACCACTTGAACACAAGAATTGCAGAATGATTAAATTAGAACGGTGTGCTTGCCGGTGCTCTCATTTGCGCACACATGCCCACACAGTTGTATGTGTCGTGTTGTGTGAGCATGGACATGTGCGCATTTTTTTTTTTTTTTTGTTGTGTGTGTGTGTGTCTCTCGCGTGTGTGGGGTTTTCAAATGCCAACCAGAAGAGAAGTGTGACTCACAGAATATGGATTCCAGCTAGAAACTTGAACCAGCCCTTGAGGAACAATAAGTTGAGCATAGCTTGAAGGACCTTGCCAACGAGGACTTGGAATCAAAGAAGCCCTTGCCAGAGACCAGTTTGCCAATCCCCCAGCATATGACTGCTGTCCAGGGTTTGTAGGGGAATGTACATGGGGGTAGACAGGAGAACCACGTAAAGAAATCATAGCATTAGAGGGGTGTGGGTGATGAAACTTGCAGGTATTCCCAAACTTACACAGTCCTGTTCTTAAATAATATGCACATTCTTTCTCGCCCTGCACAAGGAAGAAGATGAATGTTATAAGGTACAGCAAAAATTATTAGTCTAATAATGAGAAGCAAAATTACAATAAGCTTACAAGAATTTATAATCAGTGATAATTATATATGAGCAAACTTATTTAATGTTAAAGCAATAGCAAGCACTAACCAGACGAAGAGGGTAGCCTAAAATATTTAACTGGACTTGCCCAGCAATTCCGGCCTTATCTCTAGGGTGATGAAATTTGCACGTTGGACCAAACTTGCAGGCTCCTGTCTTCATGTAGTACTGAAAAAATAGGTTTAATGTCCATGCTCAGTATATAATAGAAACGGTTTTCAAAAGCCAATAAACATACTGAAAGTTAAGAACAAAAGATGCATAGATAGATAAATGTCCAATTAACAACAGTAGTATCCATGACCAAAACATTTCTGAGAATTGCGCAACTGCAGTGGAGCACAAGTGAACCAGTAAACCAGAATGTGATAAATTCGAACTTTGTATTTACGTGCATCAGAACCAAAGGAAAATGGCACACATTGTGTGAAGTTCTCAGAGCTAAAACATCTTTGGGAGTGAAATAGCATGCAGTTGTTTCTTTCCCTGTAAACAGGTTAACCTTCTCAAAGATAAAAGACCACTGTCTAAACCATGATTTCTGGCAGCAAAAATGGTAAAATGAAACTTTTACAGATAAAGCAGACAGCTATAAGCCTATGCAATAGTAGGTAAGGTTTCTTCCCTCAAAAAATCGTAGGTAAGTTTCTCGACTCGTATACTTTCATTGTGTGCTACATTCATTACAACTTTCATGAAGTTTTGAACCATTTCATTGTCAAGGATTCTACATTTCTGCTCTTTAAATTGTAAGTTGTAGCATGCAAGTGGTCATGGTTTATTGTTCTTAGTTGTGCCATTAGATATTAATTGGACTCCTACAAATAATTTTGCCCTATTTTCTGTTTTGCTCGTGAATTTTCTCTATTTTTTATTTTTTATGGATTTCTTTTAGCAGACCAGTAAAGAAAACAAAGATATCTGCCCGAGCATCCCCTGGGAAGCTTGCTCGCAGCACTTTTTAGAGCACTGGTATCCACCTAGGTAGAAATTATCTTGCTGACATGGAGTCAAATGAGCAACTTATCTTGCTGACGTGGAGTCAAAGGAACAAAGTAACCAAATGGGATGGAAATAAAAAAGAAGAAGCCATGTTGGGCAGGATGTAGTTGAAAAGTCAAAGACACGGCCCCATCAAAGTGCTGGGAAAGATCGGGCGCATTGATGAGATGCGAGACAGGAAAAACTAAAAAGATCTAACAGGTTATTGATTAGATCTTGCCCTGTGCTACATATGTCATGACACTTTCACAACTACGAAACAATGTCTCAGAGGTTCAAACTTCAAAACATGTTCATTATAATTAATACTGAGAAAAGTATTTCTGAATAACAAATGTGTGCCAGACATGTACGTCTAATAGCATCATCACTAACTGTTTTATATTGTTCTTTTGATGTATGACAGTATTGGCATGGTGCAGCATTTAGTAACTTTCACTTTGTGGCTTGTGCAGCTTACCAATACTACAAGCTCAGATCTTAACCAAATGGATTTCAAGAGAGTAAAATGATCAGCGTTTAGAAACAATGATGCCCCCCTAAAGTTTATCAAAAAGACAGAATTCATAGATCCTGGTATACGTTTCACTTCCCAGGTCCAATTACTTGAATCACTTGTACACAAGATTTAACTTTCTTAGCAGATGGTTTAACTCTAGGAATGAATTCAGTTGTCCTCCAGAAGACTACTCACTCAACTCAGAAATAATAGGGAATTTTTGTGGGAAAAAAATATTACTACACCAGCAACTACATTCAATTGAGCATTTTAAGTTCAACACTCCACATTACAAGATAATCCATTCAGAGAAAGCAAGCTTGACATGACCACATTCTGAAATAATCTACTTTTAGAGCAAAATACAAGCATCTAAAAAAAAGGTTGATTTCCATTATTTTGAATTTTATTTTACTGGTCAACATAAGAAGGAAACTCTATAATACTAACAACAAGCAGAGTAAAGGCTTACTTGGCAATCTGGTTGCCCAACTCGCTCAGGATAACCCCTCTTAATTCTGGCCTCAGCAACACCCTGTCAAAAAAGTTACCAGCAAGACCATCATTATGGTAGAGTTCTATTGAATAGGTGCGGTCGCTCACATGTAAAAGCCAAGCAATAACAATGAGAATTTAAAGAAAGTCGAAAAAGGCTGGAATTTTTCTAAAAAGTCCTTTATGAAAGAACTTTCATTGATGCAACCATGAACCCTTCTCTGCTAAATACCAATTTAGCAATGCATTAAAGAATATAGCTACGATCCAACCTCAGTGCCCCACTTTCCCTGACTTCAGCCAATTCAAGAAACTTGTTTTTTCTTTTTAATGTAAGTCTCCCCTCATTACACTAGCAGGATTAAATCCAGCAACCTTTCTGAGTCAACAATTTTTTGCCATCGGATGGATGCTTTTTTGCTCCACAATAAGAAACTAGCCATGACAAAATATGCATTGCAGTGCAAGTAAAAAAAAAAAAAAATGAGGTAAAGAAAAAGAATCCTATATATACAAATATTTTATTTCCATTGTCATCATATCATTATTACAGCACAAATCAAACCTCTCTTTGCAAATTGCAAAAACATATGAAATTGGTATTATAATATACAACTTGACATTTATCATGGATCAGATTCACATGCTTCCAGTTATAACTAAATAAAAATAGTATGACATTTAGCTAAACTAGAGGAGTTATGGCATTTATTAGAATTATTCAAATAAAATATGATTTTGCTAATTATGGAAGACTTTGTAGAAAGCCATTGATCTTCACATACTTCATCTTGATGTAAGATGTGAATACTCTTACCCCAAGCTATAAGCATTCACTTGCAGACCTTAAGAGAAAATAGCATTTGACAAGTTCGCGCTTTTCAAAGAAAGCTGGTAAAAGGGGAGGCAACCATAGATTCAGACTCCAGTGGTCTCTTTAGACATAGATGGACAATGTTGTATTTGGTGGAAATATCTTGATAATAGGCATAGGTGGGATTATGGCTAGGTTCTATTCATATGAAAGGTTATTACTCATTGGTTACATATTATAACATTGTTTTAACAATTCTATAAATCAAACTAAAAAGATGGGTATCCTGGTTTATGGTTACATACAATGTTGACATATATATCCATTCATATGGTTATGTATTTTCATTTTCTTTTCATCCATTACCCGTTTGTAGACTTCCTAACCAAGATTCTCTACCCATGCCTATGCACATGGTTGCAAGTATTGGACAATTCAGACACATTTCAGCAATATTGTATCGGGTTTTGAGATACTGGATAAAATATTAACCCTATAATATTGATAATTATCTAGGTCGATATTACTGATATGGCTAATATTGCTAATATTCTCAATATAGATACTAAAAACCATTGGCCAGTGCCGATGCAGATACAAAGATTTTAAACAATGCTATTAAAGTTTCTAAAACTTTTATTTCAAGAGACTTCCTCAAACTACACATGCGTGAACTTGGAGGTAAGAACCTCTTCAATCTCTTCTTTCAGTGTGATTCCAAGTCTTCCACTATGGGTGTAACGATCCATGCTTTAAGCAAGCGAACCCTGTTTGAATTCAACTCATTTATTAATCAAGCATGAGGTAAATCAACCTAACAGTCGATCCAAACACATATTGCTCCCGAGTGGTTCATTTGTTTGATTACCCTTAGAATTTAGTCTCTAGTATCAGTACCAAGAACTTTCTTATCAATTTCTTGGAGGAGAAGAAGTATAATGAAGTCGATAGTTGCTTTTAATTGACGAGCTTTCTCTATTACAAAACAAAAATTTCCATATATGTCCTTATTAGCTAAATGAATTATATTTAAAATATCTTAATAACTTAAAAAATAATATGTATACATAGAGCTTCTTCGAGCCGAACATGAGCGAGCAGTTGTAGTTTAACTCATTTATAAATTTGATCGAGCCAAAGCCTGGCTAAATATTGAACCAAACGAAAACTATTCATTAGCAGCTCATTTGTTTTCATACACCTCTCTGCAAGCCGTGAGAAGTAATATACAAGTGACCTCTAGGATACATCATTGGCAACTCTCCTTTTCTTTGTGGTTGTTTCCTAATGTTTTATGGTTTTAAATTTATAATTCTTTAATGAGAAAATTTTAGGAATAAAAAGAGAATTTTTAAAGCTTTAGTTATCATAGGAAAATGAGTCATTTATTTCCACTACCAACAATCTTTTCATTGTATTATTTTACACAATTTTAGTTCAATGCCCCCCTTTCCCGATCAACCATCCCATTCACACTTGTTGTAAGTGCGAGCACTTTAACAACAAGAAAAAGGAAACATAAATCTCCCAGAAAATTATTTATATCAATAACATAAGGATACTACACTATACAAATAAGGTGCGGGGCTTAAATAGTTAACGTAGAGCATTCAGAGGAATTTCTTTGTTACCAAAATTTTATAATAGTGTTGAATCAATTAAAAAAAAGGACTATAAGGGGAAGAAAGGAGAAGAGGGAGGGAAAAGACCTTATTCGCAACAAAACATGCCTTTAACTTTTTTCTATTCCTTCTTTTTTCCTTTTTTTAACAAGATTTAGCTTTTCTACATACATGGTTAAAACAATGACTCTAGGATACCATAATTGGCTCCTAATAAAAAAATGATAAAAGAATGATATTTGGAATTCAAAATCGAATTAAATGTTTGTATTTAATATTGCAATTACCCCTAAAACAAAGATTGCAATTGAAAAGTGTAACTCTTCTTTAACTCAATTATACCCCCGGTTTCACTTTCGCTCCCTCTTTGACTCGTGGCTTGTTGCATACTTTGGTCATCCTCCAGTTATCTCCTTGACTCGTCTGCAAGTAACTACTTGTTCTGTCATTCAGCCATGCTCCATTTATTTTCTCGATTCATTCCCAATGCACTTCTTATTGCATCGCATCCTTTGATCATCCCTGACTCATCTATGTGTCACATCTTCTCCAAATCGTGACAACGGAGACCCATGCCACTAATCCTTTGCATAATTAATTCGGAGGCTTGATAGGTTTTGAGAACATTGTTTGCGAGTTGGTGGTGCAAACCCAATTTTAACTTCCAAAACAAACATCTGATCCTTCACCTTGTTGAAACTCCCTGTGTGATGTCGTCAATGAAGAAAAGTTAACCGTTAAGTATAGATGGAAAATAGTTATCCCCGTGTTTGGCAGTGAAATGAGAATATCCTCTCGTTGTAGCCGCAATATTTGCTTACCATAAATTTTGATGTTCAACTCCATCTTCATGAATAAAAAATAAATCTTAGATCGAAAACTCAACATGCTCTCCTTCAGAGTTGTGCCTGTATACACTAAAGCCCTTAATCTTCATCTTCAGCTTGAGAAACTTGAACCTGAGATAGGATTCTCATGTACCTATGCTCCTGAAGTTGTTAAAATATGGCTTCCAGAATATTGGAGAAGTCATCTAACGACCCGTCGGTCTTGTGAAACCTTGATAGTCTCCTTTGTCTCCATGTAGTGAAGGTTTGAACATCTTTAGCTTGTTTCCCCATGACCAAAACCATTTTAGAGGATAAACCAAGGAGATAAAAGAGGGCATGCAAGATATTTAACTCTAGCTCCAGGCTTAAGCAACCTAGAGTTACAAGAATATTAGACAGATACGATTTGAGGCTTAATTTGTTGAAAGAGAAAGGATTTAGATGGTTTTTCATCTGAATTCAAGGCTCGTGTTGATACCTATGTTGCACGGACACACCAACGAGCATGATACAAGATATGACATAACAGATCGGCACACAACAAATTTCAGAAATTATATAAAAGATAGAAGAATTGTGTTCGATATTGGTGTGTGACATGTGTCAAACACGACTACATTTGAAGTGTTCATGCTTCTTAGGGCATAGGCTGATATTGTTAGAATATAGAAATATAACCCTCAACCCTTACCATAACTTTGGAGTTTTGGTGCAGTGGAAGGGACCGACCTTCATAGATACAACAAAAAGAATGTAAAGAAGGATGGGGGAAAGAGATGATGCAAGACCTTAGCCTCCATAAAAAACACCTTTTAAATCTTTGACTCTCCCTAGTCCCTTCAGATTCAGCCATTACACAGGCTATTACATGACGAAAACATAATTTGGGATACCATAACTTATTCCTGACGAAAACATGACAAAAGTTTACCAGAAAAACAGCTAATGATGTGTGTAGTGCATAGAACAGAACCAGAAGTAGCAGCGATAAACTTGAACACTCCGTTGAGAACACATGCAACGTCAAAGCAAGAGATACTTTCACAATTTTTTAAGTTGGAGGTACTAATAAGGTTGGCGAGGCTCTTACCATATGTTGAGTAAAGAGTACAAACCTATAATGGAGTTCGCTGACATTGAATCAGTACAATATTGTGACTTATCAAATGAGAGTTGCATTGAGAATATTGCAATATGATATCGGTTCTGGGTGAAGGTAACCTCAAAACAAAGAAAAGAATATTACTTTTCATGTCCCTATAAATTACTAAAACTTCAAGAAGAATCCACTTTCCAAGTGAGTAACAGCCTATAGGTAGAGGGTTAGCCCACTGATAATACCCCTCCCTTCCAAGGGGGAGGTTCCAGGTTTGATAAAAGGAAATATGCCTAAAGCATGAAATGCCTAATGCACAAACATATTAGAAAAGTTAGGAAAATATAGAAAACATACCTCAGAGCATAGAATTGATAATGCACAAGCATGTGTAGCGGGCATACACGCATGTGCGTGCCCACACACACGGAGACACACAAGAGACTCTACATTCATATTAAATTGCGAAACATTTTAACTAATAGATGTGCTACGCACATATAAAAAAAAAAAACATAACATGTCAATACTGAAAACTAATAAGTAAAAGCTCACTGTGGACGAAATAAAAAAAAACCAATTAAAATTACTAAAAATAATCAACAACATAAAGTTCCAACACAATTGGAACAAAGAAAGTCAAGCATGCATGCAAAAAATTTACCAGCTTCCTGTTGGCAGGATGGTTAAATTTGCATGTCATTCCAAACCTACAAAGGCCGGTTCGGATATAATAAGCACAATCCTGCTCCCCTGGACGCTCAGGATAAGGTCCGGGCTCGTCACCCTCCCTGAAACTCATTTGCCACATTGCCTCTGCAACATAGCCATATCTATTTCAGATAGATTTCTTATGCTTCATGGGAAAACAGTAGAAATCATGCAGAAATAGCAACAGGTATAGAAATATGAAACAAATCAGCAAGAGGAATCTCAGAGATTGTCATCATCTTAAAGAATTCTAACATAAATTTGGGTAGTGAAAGATTAGATACACAAGATTTGGTATCAAATATAAATGACTGCAAAACAATTAACTCTAAAACAATAACATTTATGAAGCAGACATTTGTAAAGAATAACATACTTTATGCTAAATGTGAAGTTATATAAAACTAAAACATCCAAATGGAAAAGAACAGCAACGAAGCTTCGTAAACCATGAAATTACTTAATCGCATAACAGTGTTGTGGACATAATGATAGAATGGGATCTAAAATGGGAGAAGAAACATGACTACTTTAGGAACTGCACAAATACCTGCATACAGAGACTTTGCTTTGGCAGTAAAATAGCATTCCACAATAAAACATTGGCATGATCATAATTGTCTCAAATTTTGTTAAATAAAATGAGAGATCGCCACCTAAACTTGAGCAGCAACCTTAAATGGGAAGAGACATTGATGGTACTTAATATGAAATACTGAACAAACAATAAAATACTACTACTTGTGAAAGCAATATTAATAAATTTCCACATCTAAACACCTAACATACAACAGTTCTACTGATACCATAAAGAACCATGGGATTCCAAAATTTAAAGGAAAAAGAATATTTAAACAAAACAGGAAAGTGGGGGTGGGGGTGGGGGTGGGGGTGGGGGGGAGAGCCATCAGCAAAAGGATCTCCAAACCCCTCAAAAATATTTCACTCATTAAAACAACTATTTTATGCACTAATAATATAAAACTAACCATATCAAATCATCAGTACGCCACAACTCAACTGAATCAATCAAGCCCCAAACGTTTCCGCAATTGAAAAGAAATTTAGATGAAAACATCTAACTAGAATTCCTCTAATGGCATCCTAAATTCACCGGCCAATTCCGAAAAATTACCAAAATAGAAAAAAGAAACTAAAATCAAGCGGAAAACTCGCCGTTTTCTGTAAAATATTCAAAATGTAAGGACAAGCAGCTACAAGAGGCACCAACAGTCACATATTCCAGCAAATGACAGTCCCAAATTCACCAAACCACCAACCATAGCAACAATGCTACACAGATGCTACAATGGAGCAAACAAGCGATCATAAACAGAAACCCCTAAGGCTTTTCTCACCTTCATCGATCTCGGACGGAATGGCCGACGACGATCCCTCGTTAATGGCCGCCGGCCCCGCCCTGACGCCGTGGGGATCCATCACCGGATCGCCGCCGTCGGATCCCCCGACGGCGCTTCCCTTCTCCGGCAACGGCGGCGGCGGCCAAGAGAGAGGGAAAGCGCAAGCGAAAGAAGGAGGGGGGGGGGGGCGGGGCGAGAGAGAGAGAGAGAGAGAGAGACAGATCACTCCTCTTCACAAACTGAAAGTGCGAGAGAATAAAAAGACACCCTTTTTGGCTTTAGAATTTTCCTCCCCTTTTCACCCCGCGCAAGCTCAACTTTGCACGTAACTCCCTTCACAATCACGATATCAACAAATCAGTTCCCCTGCTGCCCCACTTGCTTCATCTTGCATGAAAATATATGAATTACAGGGAACTCAACTGAAAAACCTCGCACAAGACCAGATTCCTGAAACCGTTTCTTGAAACGGCATTTCCGTGTCCTTTTACACTTTTTCCCCCATTTAATCAATTCGCCCCTGTTTAACGTTCCTCCCGGGAACAGCGTACCATGCCCGGACCTCGGCAATAAATAATAACCACCCATCCCGCCACGCGAGGGAAACAAGTCGAGGCACCGGTTAATCTAACGTGGTACGCGAGAGACGTTAAGCTAACGGCACGAGAGATCCGTTGGGTGCCTTAGCATGAGAAGCGGGTGCGGGCGAGAACCCGCTCTCTCTCTCTCCTTCTGTTTTTGTCCGCTCCACCAGCAGTTAATGCGCCGGAACCGCGCGTGCGCTGTGCGCACCTGCCTCCCGGTGGGCCCCGCGGCCAAGGATGGGGGCCCGCGCGCTACGTGTCAAGGGAGCTCCCCGCTCTTCTCCCGATGACGCTCTCGACTGACTACGCAGAAAGGCTGAGGGCCTACATGCACTGTAAGGTGAAACTCTGGGTATCGAGGATTCGCGTTCATTTTGTTTGCAGGCGCGTATTTTTTTTATTATTTTTTATTTTTGGACAAAAGCGACGTTCACTCTTTGACTTTCTGGAATCAGTGGGGTCCGCCGTGTTTGCGGGTATGGACGCACTTCGGATCCGACCCGACCTGCTGTCGTTTCCTGGTTGCGGTTACTGGGGAGTGTGAACGCGCGGTTTGCTGACATAGAAGCAGACGTCATCTGTTTTGGAGCACCGACACCACCAATGAAAGAGGTTTGGGCCCCGCGAGCGGGGAAAAAGAAAGAGAAAAGGAAATAAAACGGTTTTTTTTTTTTTTCCTGAGGTTCACTTCGAGCACGTGTCCCTTCTACACTGTTGACGGTCTTTTTCTTCTGAGAGTATTTTTTAAATTTTTAAACACCCTCTCTACTAACCCACCCAATTCCTCACCCAGATGGGTCCCATTAGCAATTAAACCCAAATCTCAACAAGTACATATTCTTTTTAAATTCAAACAAATTTTGAGATTTTTTTTCACTTAAATTTGATAACCCTGAAAATAGTTAACTAAAATATATAATTATTTATGCATTATTTCTCAGCACTAATCTCGAATACAACACTAGCTTATAAAAATCGATATCTTTTTAAATAAACTACTTAGCTTTAGAAAAATCGATCACTAAAATTATAATGATGTTGTATGGTGGCCAACTGGCCAAGGGGAGGATGGAATGACTAAATCTTGAAAATGACGACTTCATGTGGACTGGATGGAATGTGTGTGAATAAGCACACGCTTGGATCCAAACCCAGTTATTCAATCAAGAAGGAAACCTCAAAAATCATCTTTCTCGTTAAATATAAATGTATTATCCTCTACGTTCTACGTTCCTAGAAAAACAAAATATAAGCAAAACTGTTGCGCCAACGACAACAACCAGAAGAGGAATCCTTGAATCTCTCAAGCACGAAAACAATTCCAAAACAGCACAAAATCAAATACCAGAGAAAGAACACACGCAAACAATAATCTAACGAGGTTCGGCCTCAATGCCTACGTCCCCGGGGCAATCAAAGAGAGATTATATTGTTTTTTTTTTTTTCCTTCTTTTTTTTTAGGTTAGGGTTTCCTTAATTTGAGATTATGAGATTAATTAGGATTAAAAATTTAGAGATTGAATTTTACTCTAATAAGGAAACTTACTCTTAATTAATCTCATATTAAATTTCAATTGGGATGGTTGAGATTGATTTGGGTTTTAGAATTGAGATAAAATTCTAATCTATTAACTGTATTTTTGGGTAGAATTCTACTCAAATAAAGAGACCTAATCCCAATCAATCTCACATAAAGCTAATAGAGTTTTATTCAGTTATTTAAACCCAGCCCAATAAGAAAGGAAACCAATATCTTAACCATTGCAGGTCGGGTCTGATTCAGACCCGATAAGCACTGCAGACCCGTTTTGCAAATAGAAGCTTCAATTAGCCGTTACGGGCTCATCCGACCTCTGTTTTGGGCATGTAAACAGTCGTTTCGAAGCTCTTGACGAGCACTACAGTATTACAGGAACTATACATGACAAAACAGTAGTTAGTTGACATAAATAAGGTATTGAAGTGTTTGTTTATTATGGTTATGTGTACCCTTACATGCTTTCGCTTTATCATTAATATTTATATTATTGCTTATATTGTCTAGCATGATGAATATTAATGTGTACTACAGTTAATAACACACAGATAAAGATATATACATGTTCAAGCTAAAGAATTTATAAAAGAGCATATTTAATTGCGTATGTAGTTCATGCGGACAATAGCCGGCCCAAAGGAAGACTATTATTTGGCCGAATTATGTACGGCTTCGGATACTTGATGTGGATAATGCAAGTGGGAGAACCTTGGTGTGTGGTAATCGGCCCAAAGGAAGGTTGTCACACTATTGGCCCATATTGCATTACCCTCATCAACTAGTCTAATGGCGGAACAAGAATCCAGATGCATAAATTTGTGTGGCCCATGCGTGTGGCAATCGGCCCAAAGGAAGGTTGTCATTATGGCTGGGTCATTACATATATTATATGGCCAATATAGATTACTTAAACTTTAGGACCAATCCTATAAAGTGACAGTCGGCCCAAAGGAAGGCTGTTCTCTTACATAGGACCTAGACTTTAGGATATCTATATTGGGTCAGTACAGTGTTGGCATATAGAGACACAACTTGTTCTGAAAGTTTAATCGGCAGCTCTATCGGTTAAACTGGTTGCATTTTCTGAAATTCATTTTTTTATGGCTATTACAGTAGAATTTTATTAAATGCAATGTTTATGTTAAACTGATGAGAAATTGTACATTTATGTAGTTTAAACTGAATGGTACAAACTTTAAGAAGTGGTAAGACCACGTAAATGATCGTTCTTGAATTCATGCACCTAGAGTACACCTTAAAGATTGATGGATCTCTACTATCACTAATAAAAGTTCAGTTAAAGAAAAGGTAAATTATGGTAAGTGGGAGAGATCTTACAAGAGGTGTCTAATGGTCATAAAGTACACTATTCCTATAACTATTATAAGTGCTATGCCCGATAAAGTCAGTGCTCACTTAGCATCCAGGGTAAACTTCTAATAAGAAAAGGAAAGTGAAACTAAAGGGAGGAACATAAACATCACTACAGTGGCTGATCCTAAGTGGCAAAAGTGCAGAAAAAGTAGCCTAAGGTCATTGCATACTTTTTTTGTAAGAAAGTAAGCCACCTCAAGTAGGAATGCATAAAGTATCTGAAATGGCTATTTAGTGGGTATATCACATATTTATGTTTGTTTTGAGATTAATTTAGCTTTAGTGCCACTTTATAAATTGTGAATAGATAATTCACATAAGTGATTCAATGCAGAACTTCCAGACCCAAAAGAGGCCCAGCCCAGCTGAGCGATACGTATACATGGGTGATGGAAATAAAGTTGCAATTAAAGTTGTTGGAGTTTGTAGGCTTAAATTGGATTCTGATTTTTGGTTTTAGATTTGGATGAGACTTTATATGTACCGTCTTTTTAGGCGGAATCATATTTCTATTTCATTTGTTAGACAGATCTAGTTTTACTGTCACTCTTGATAATGAAATGCTTAGTCTACTTTTCAAATCTAAAGTTGTTGGTACTAGAATTCTGATTGATGGCTATATAAATTGAAACTTCATGCTTTATATACTGAATCTCTATATGTGAATAGCATAGGCACTAAGGGAAAATTAATTAAAGAAACATTAGAAAGTTTGATACTAGACGAAGTTCAGGTGTCTTAATTTGGTGTATACAGATATTTGTGGTCCATTCCCTACAGCTTCTTGGAATGGTCATGAATATTTCATCACTTTTACAGACAATTACTCTCGTTATAGGTACGTATACTTGTTCCATGAGAAATCCCAATCATTGGACATGTTTAAAGCCGTTAGATCTGATCATGGTGGTGAGACTATGACAGATATGACGAATCAGGTAAATGTCCAGAATCATTTGTCAATTTCTGAAAGAGTGGTATTATCGCTTAGTACACCATATTAGGGACACCTCGTCAAAATGATATTTCTGAGAGATAAAATCACACACTAAAGGACATGGTTAGGAGTATGATAGCTCACATTATTCTACCAAAGTCATTATATAGTGAAGCCTTAAAGATGATTGTAACCTCCTTAATAGAATGCCTAACAAAACAGTAACTAAAACCCCGTATGAGTTATGGACTGGGAAATCTCTCAGTATTAGGCATCTATATGTTTGGGGTTGTCCAGCAGAAGCTCGGCCATATATACCATATGAGAAGAAGTTGGACTCAAGGACAGTTAGCTTTTATTGTAGGGTATTCTGAGAGGTATAAAGGCTTTAAGTTTTATTATTCCTCCACTAAGAACATAAAGACGGATTGCTATATTTTTTTGAGAATATTCAGAACAGTGGGAGTCAACTACATAAAGATTTCATATTTAAGAAAGAACATATTGTTATACCCATG
This sequence comes from Agave tequilana, assembly GCA_038442645.1. NCBI lineage: Eukaryota > Viridiplantae > Streptophyta > Magnoliopsida > Asparagales > Asparagaceae > Agave > Agave tequilana. The sequence continues at coordinate 111,318 of JAVJIF010001529.1, forward strand.
ACAATTGTTCCAAATGATAAAGTAGTTGTTCCACTTCAAAATGAAAATACAGTTGCATCCTTACAAGATATATATACAGTTCATTCTGAAGTAGATCATACTGGTGAGGTAGAAATTGAAAATTCTCAACCACAAGTGCCTAGGAGATCAACTAGGAAGAGGAGATCAGTAATTACAAATGACTATATAGTTTATCTCCAATAGTTTGAGTTTGACATAAGGCTAGAGGATAACCCTGCATCCTTAAATGAGGCCAAACTCAACATTCACTCCAGTAAGTGGTCAAATGCCATGAAAGATGAGTTGAAATCCATAAAAGACAATGATGTTTGGGATTTAGTAGAGTTACCTGAAGGAAAGAAACCGATTGGTTATAAATGAGTATTCAAAACCAAGCGGGATTCGAAAGGTAATGTCGAAAGGTATAAGACACATCTTGTCACAAAGGGATTCACTCAAAGAGAGGGCATTGACTATAAGGAGACTTTCTCCTTGGTTTTCATGAAGCATTCTTTTAGGATTATTATGGCACTGGTGGCTCACTTTGACCTGGAGTTATACCAAATGGATGTTAAGATTGCCTTTCTTAATGGTAGCATTGAGAAGAAAATTTGTATGGTGCAACCATAAAGTTTTAAAGTGAAGGTTTCATAATATTTGGTTTGCAAATAAAGAAATTCATTTATGGTTTAAAGCAAGCATCCCGTCAATAGTATTTGAAATTTGATCAAGTAATATCCGTTTTTTGATTTTAAGGAAAATATAGTTGATCAATGTATTCACCATAAATTTAAAGAGAGTAGACTTATATTTCTTGTGTTATATGTGGATGACATTCTACTAGCAAGTAACGATATGGTTCTTTTACTTGAAACTAAGAGTCTTCTCTCAAAGAACTTTGAGATGAAAAATCTTGAAAAAGCTTCTTTTGTGATAGGCATCCAGATTCAACGTGACAGGACACGTGGAATATTAGGTTTATCATAAAAGCCCTATATCGATAAGGTGATAGATAGATGTCGCATGAAGAATTGCTCTAAGGGAGATAAGTTGAGTTTACTCTAATATCTCAAGAACGATCTATAGAAAGAGCAAATGAAAGACATTCCATATGCATTGGCGGTTGGAAGTCTGATGTATGCTCAAGTTTGTACCCATCAGACATAGCATATACCGTTGAGAAACTTGACAGAAACTTGATCAATCACGAGATTGATCTCTGAAAGACTGTCAAGAAGGTTATGCGATATCAATAAAAGACTACATGAAATCTGATCAGTTGCAGCTGATTGGATACACAGATTCAGATTATGCTGGATGTATCGACAATAGGAGTCCACTTTATTTTACATTTTCCTTATTGTAGGAAGATGGTGGATTTAGTCGAGAGGCCGTTACAGCTACACTGTGACAATAAGAGCTATAAAGCTCTACTGCAATAGTGACAAGAGTTCAGCAAAGTCGAAACATATCGACATCAAGTTTCTTGTCATCAATGATAAAGTTCAGAATCATATTTTTTGTCTGTTTGATAGTAATGACACTATTCTTAACATTACAGATCCACTCATTAAAGGACTTTTACCTAAAGTATTCTTAGAGCATATTACTCATATGGGGATGACTAGTCATTATGATATCCTGTTTTTGTATGAGTGGATAATTTTATGTAACAGACATTATTTCTAAGTGCACTTTATGGATATTTGTTGATTCTGATAAATAAATTTATAACTGCTTTTCCTAAAGTTTACTTTTGCGCATTTGAGTTTGATGAATTAGCAGTTAGACTCGTTGGAGTCATAAAGTGAGACTCGTTGGAGTCATAAGGCGAGACTCGTTGGAGTCATAAAGTGGAAGCCAGTTGGAATTGTACCTTATTTGATCAGAGGACATTTCCATGCCACACGTCCACATTTGATCTATGTCGTTAGGGGTTCTGAAACTTGTGATGTGGAAGGTCCTACCTCGATTATACAGAAGGTAACGATCGCCATGTTCGGTGGCAGGACATTTAATGGACCTGATTGTTTTGAAACGTGATTTTGTCGGCGGTTAAAGTTTCGACGTCATAAAGTTATGCATAATATCTATTCAGTATGACTTGCTTGGCCCAAGTGGGAGATTGTTAGACTTATTAGTTTTAAAGTCTAATTTATTTTGGGCCTAATCAAGTCAATTGGATATTTGCACCCGCCCACTTAACCTATGTTGTTTAACCCAATAAAGAATTGATCAAACCTAAATGGTTTGGGTCTAGACACGTTTTCAATTACACTTAGCCATGAGTGTATTTAAATTAGAATGTGGGACTCATCTACACGTGTGGAACTCGTGTTATAAATCAAGGGCCTAGATCTATGATGAGTTGAACTAGAGTTTCTTGATGCTATATATACTATGAGTAGGGTTCCCTCTCCACCAACAACAATAATCATCTCTCTTGGAGGCCTCTCATCTCCTCTAAGGATAAAGAAGCCTCTAAGGATAAAGAAGAGAACTTGGTGGCTGGAGAGAAGAATCCTCTCCCTCAACTCCGGCGTCCTCGAGATCGTGCAACCTTCGGCATCCTCTTCGTAATGGAATCAGGTATGCCTAAAACCCTCCTTCTCTTTGATCATGATAAAGAGGCTTACAGTATATGTGTAGATCTTGTATATAATAAATTTAGATCTAACATATATTACTTTGGAAGATCGATTACAATACTAGCAGCACCTCTGGTCTCAAGAGAGCTCCAGTTTTTCCAACCTTTAACAAAACCCTAGAAATCCCGTATTTATACAAACAGGTTTCTAAATCAGCAACACAGCCTGCACCCGCTTGTCGGTCGACCGACCCCTTCCACCGTCGACCGGTCGGTCGATCGGGCGCCCAACAGAGAGTTGGGTACTTTCAGTCGGTCGACCGGGCGGTTGACCGAGCTCCATCCTTGTGCACGTTGTGCACGTCGGTCGACCGGGCGGTCGACCGAGCACCTGCTACTGCGGAAGGTCGACCGGGTCGGTCGACCGAAGCACCTGTTCCTGCTGCTGTTAGCTGTTTTCTGCTGCTGCTTCCTTCGTCTTTCGTCGCCGACTCCCTCGACGATTTTTGTCGACTTCCTCGACAATACTTCTCTCTTTCCAACAATTCTCCACCTCGGTGAAGATTCTTCCAAATCTAAGCCGACCTGTCCATCAACTCGAGAGCGGCTGCACCAATGTGGTTACCTACGTACCCTGCCCAAGGGATCAAGCCATCCGTAGTTCATCCAAATGAGCTTCAGCAAGCTCAAGCTGCCTGAAGGACATGGAGTAAAGCTTTACAATGTACAAACTTGACTCCCAACACCACCTTAGTAAGCATGTCGGCGAGATTCTCCGATGTGTGAATCTTTAACAGTTCGATATCACCCTCTTCTAGAATCTCCCGAACGAAATGGTACCTGACGTCGATATGCTTCGTCCGTGCATGATAGACCTGGTTCCTGGCCAAGTAGATGATGCTCATACTATCACAGTTAATCTTCAGCAGATCCTGTTCCACGCCCAAGTCATCAAGCAGCCCTTGAAGCCAGATTGCCTCCTTCATGGCCTCTGTCATAGCCATATACTCAGCCTATGTGGTCGACAAAGCGACGGTAGACTGCAGTGTGGAGCGCCAACTCACCGGTGCCTGAGAGAATGTGAAGACATATCCCGTTGTCGGCCGGCGCTTGTCAAGGTCACCTGCATAGTCTGAATCAACATACCCTATGCACTCTTGATTTCCCATGGAGTCCTTCTCAAATACTAGACCTACATCAATTGTTCCTTTGATGTACCTCAAGATCCACTTCACAGCCTCCCAATGACCCTGTCCCGAATCATGCATACATCTGCTCACCATGGAGACGGCCTGTGATAGATCTGATCTCGTATACAGCATAGTGTACATTAAGCTACCAACTGCACTGGCATATGGAACGTGAGACATATACTCACGTTCTTGAACACTCTTCGGAGACATCTTTGCAGACAACTTGAAGTGAGAAGCCATAGGTGTACTTACAGACTTTGTATCCTTGCCGATATTGAACCTCTGTAGTACCTTCTCCAAATAGCCCTTCTGAGTCAAGCTCACCCTGCCAACTCCTATGTCTCTAGTGATCTCCATGCCCAACACCTTCCTAACTTCACCAAGGTCCTTCATCTCAAACTCTGAAGATAGATCCCTCTTTAGAGCATCAATAGCAGATCTCGACCTCGAAGCAATCAACATATCATATACATACAAGAGTAGATAGATATATTCACCTGACGGTAGCTTGTTGTAGTACACACATGGATCATAGTGGCTACGTGTGTACTTCTTCCTTCTGATGAAGCTATCGAACCGCTTGTACTACTGTCTAGGAGACTGCTTCAGTCCGTACAGTGACTTCTTCAGCTTGCATACTAATTCTTCCTTCCCTGCAGTCTTGAACCCTGTAGGCTGAGTCATGTAGATCTCCTCCTCTAGATCGCCGCGGAGAAAGGCGGTCTTCACATCGAGTTGGTCAAGGTCCAACTCATACTGCGCCACTAAAGCCAAAAGAATACGAATTGACGAATGTTTAACCACAGGAGAGAATACCTCATTATAGTTAATTCCTTCCCTCTGAGCATAGCCTTTGGTGACCAACCGGGCCTTGTAATGCACCAAATCTTCTTGAAGAGATCCTTGCTTCTTAGCATACACCCACTTGCAGCCTATAGCCTTCTTCCCTTTGGACAACCTGGTGAGTTCCCAAGTGTCGTTCTTGTAGAGAGATTGCATCTCTTCATTTATGGCTTCTTTCCACATCCTCGATTACGAACTGATCTCAGCTTCTCTGAAAGTGGATGGAATAGCCTCCTCAACGACTGAAAGTGCATACGCTACGACCATATCAGTAGTGAGCCAACCTGGTCTCCTAGTGTCCCTCCTTGGTCTTTCAACTGCAGTAGGGTCAGGAACATTACCCATGACCTGTTCTTGACCATGTTCATCATCTTCAGCACCTTCTTCATCTGCTCGATCACTGCCATGTGTCACCCCAGGAATGATCCTCATCGATGCTGATTCCTTTAGAGATGGTGGATTTGCATCAATCTCCACCTGCTGCGATAGCTCCTTGGTCTTACTGATCTCCACCTGCTGAGAGACCGTAGGCTTCATCAAAGAAGCCTCATCGAAAGTGACATCCCTGTTGAGTATGAACTTGTTGTCCGTTAGATCCCAAATCTTGAACCCCTTGATTCCACGCTTGAAACCGACGAACACACCTTTCTTTGCCCTTGGGTCCAACTTATCATCTTTGACATGATAGTAGGCTGGACATCCGAAGACCCGTAGCAAATCACAGTCAGCAGCTGCTTTTCCTGACCAAGTCTCAAGAGGAGTCTTCCCCCCTATCGCAGACGACGGCAACCTATTCACAAGGTAGCATGCATACGCCAAAGCTTCAGCCCAAAACTTCTTTGACAGTCCTGCATTGGATAACATACACCGGACCTTCTCTAGCAAGGTCCTGTTCATCCTCTCTGCTACCCCATTTTGTTGCGGAGTCTCTCGTACCGTGAAGTGTCTTTCTATGCCCTTATCAAGGCATAGTTGTAGGAAAGGATCCGATTTGTACTCTCCTTCATTATCTGAACGGAGGACCTTGATCTTCCTTCCCGTGCTTCTCTCCAAGTTCACCTTCTACTTCACGAACAGTTTTAGGACTTCTCCTTTGTGTCGCATGGTGTACACCCAATAGCGCCTAGAAAAATCATCAATAAACGACACAAAATAATGGTTACCTCCAACCGATGCAGTCTTGATAGGTCCCCAGACATCCGTGTGAACATAGTCAAGAATCCCCTCGGTACAATGTGATGCTGTGCCGAACTTCACCTTGGTCTTCTTGCCGATGATACAATGCTCACAGAAATCCATCTTGCAGGTTTCGGCACCCTTCAGCAACCCTTGCCTCGCAAGAGTTTGCATTGACTTCTCTCCTGCATGTCCCAGCCTCATGTGCCACAGTCTGGTTGAATCCTCCTCTGAACTGGTAGAAGTCGCCGCTTGCCCTGTCACCGTACTATCCTTCAAGTAGTATAGGTTGTTCCGGCGATCGGCCTTCAACACCACCATCGAACCTTTTGTCATTCTAAGGACTCCTTCCTTAATAGACACCCCAAGGCCCAATGACTCCAAAACTCCTACGGAAATCAGGTTTCTCTTCAACTTAGGTACATACCTCACTTCCTTCAGCTCCCTCACCATCCCATCAAACATTCTGATTGGAATTGTACCAACACCCTCCATGATGCACGGATGATCATCGCCCATGACGACCGAACACCCCTCCAGCTTCTCAAAACTGGTAATGTAACACCCCGTTCCCGGAATACGTACTTAGTTGCGTATTCGTATTTTCTGATCGTATTTTTGATTTACTTCCTGTATTTGTTTTGTATTATGAATTATTCATATGGTCGTATTGCCTTGGGTTCGGATTTGTGAACTCGGAGTCAGCCCTAGTCTGAACCGGGGACTCGATCCTAGTAGACTTCTCAATTTGATCTTTTTGTTATTCCAAATTGACCGATTTCAGTTTTAAATACTGTTTTCCAATATTTTGGATTTTCCATGATTTTCTGAAATTTTCCTGAATTAAGTTGAAAATCTTCAAAACCGGTGTCGACCAGTACCGCTGACCGATTCCCGGATTTTTAATTTACAAACTAATTGGAATTACTAAAAGTGTCTTTAGACATTATTTCTCAAAATCACATTTCCTATCTAAATACCTTTTTCTGAGGATTTTACGAATTTATGAAAATTCCACCGGATTCGGTATCGGCCAGTATCGCTGGTTGATTCCAGGATTTTTAGTTTACGATCAGGATTGAATTTATAAATTCCGCTTTCACTTTACTTCTTAAAATCATATTTTCTTCTTTAATACATTTTCTGAGATTTTTCAGAATTTATCAAAATCCGACCGACCCGGTGTGGACCGGTATCGGCGGCTGACTTCCGGATTTTTAATTTGAAAACGGGATTTTATTTTGGAAAATTGATTTCATATTATTCCTCAGGATGATGTTTTCTACCTCTGGTTATTTTTGGGGATTTTTCTGGAACAGTCGATTTTCGCGGCCATATTATAATATTATTATTTTCCAATCTTTCTTTTCTTTCTTTCTTTTCTTTCTTTCTTTTCTTTCTTTTCTCCCATCAACCCCGCAGCCATCTCCCCCACGTGGGAGACACCCCCTCATTTAATTCCTCCCCATCACATCCCCAACACCATCACACTCTCTCTCCTTTCTTTTTCCTTTTCTTTTCTTTTTTCCTTTCTTTTCCTTCATTCTCTTCTTCTTCTTTTTCTTCTCCTCCAAGAGAGGAGCGAAACCCCCCACCTCCGGCCACCATCACCGCCGGCGTCTCCGGCCACCACGACGCCGGCGAGGAAGACCCCCAACTCCGGCCTCTCTCCTTTTCTTCTCTTTTCTTCCCTTTTCTTTTCTTTTCTATTTTCTTTCTTTCTCTCCCTCCTCTTCACCCACTCTCTTCCTCACTGTCGGGGTGGCCGACGGCCACCCCTGGCCTGCGCCTGCGACCGAGGGCCGGCGAGCCCCCGGCGATCCCCTTTGCCCTCTGGCCGCACTGATGCGGCCAGAGTTGGGCCCGGCCAGGGCAGCATGCCCTGGCCGTGGTTTGCTGGTGGGAGGGGGGCTGCTGCCCCCTCCCTGTCTCTCCCCTGGGGTGGCCCCGGCCACCCCAGCTCCAGCGCCCCGCCGGCGCTCCGCCGGCGGTGGCTGCCTCGCCCGGCCAGGGCCTCTGGCCGGGGCTCTGTTGGAGGGAGGGGGCAGCAGCCCCCTCCCTGTTTTCTTCCCTAGGGTGGCCTCCGGCCACCCCAGCTCCGGCGCCCCGCCAGCGATTCGCCGGCGGTCGGCGACCAGGTCCGGCCAGGGGGCTTCCAGCCCCCTGCGCGTGTGAGAGGGGAGCAACAGCTCCCCTGCTCCCTCTTTCTCTCTCTCCCTGCGTTTCTCTCTCTCTCTCTCTTGCGTTTCTCTCTCTCTCTCTCTTGCGTTTCTCACTCTCTCTCTTTGCGTTTCTCTCCCCTCTCTCTCTCTCATGTATTATCTCTCTTTCTCTCTCCTGAATCCTCTCTCTCCTATCCTCTCTCTCTCTCCTAATTTAATCTCCCTCTCCTCCCTAAATTCTCTCTCTAGAACTCCTTCTCTCTCTGTTGTATTTACCGACGCGGATCTCTCCCCCCGCGTCCAGGCAATCCGTAACGCGGCCTCCGCGTTAATGTATCGACGCAGCGCGGAGCCAACTCCCGCGTATGTGATCTCCTCGTGCTAACGCGACGCGGACCCCACGACCGCGTCTGCTATTCCTGCGTCTGTGATTCCCGCGTCTGGTACTTCTTGCGACGCGAACCCCGCGTCTGTGATTCCTGCGTCTGCTATTTCCGCGACGCGACTCCCGCGTCTGCGAACCCCGCGTCTCACTTTCCAAACCCGCGTTTCCTTGTGCCCTCTCTCCTTCCATATGCTTCTCTCTAGGCTTCTAACTCTTTCTCTCTCCTCTTCACTTTCTCTCTCCTCATAAGTATATATATTATTTTATGGCGCATACGCGAGTTCCATGGATTCCAGACTTTTCGGCTTTCCGGTGATTTAGGCGAGTGTCCTCGCTCTCGCCTCTATTTGGGTCTCCCCGCTTCGTCGGGTCGACATGTATTTTATTTCATGATTTCTTGTATTATGTATTGGGCTGAGTCCCTGTATCTGTGTATGGCCGAGTGCCAATATCTGGACATGTATTGCTCTGTGACGAATGCTTGTACTAGGGTAGTTTCCTTCTTGTACACATACTATGCCTGTGATGTATTCTACTGCTTCATACTATGCCTGGCCGACCCTTCAGCCTCCGGTCACTCACTATCTCGAAAGAGATGTGATTGGGACCGTCAGGTTTCTCTGGACCCTTCGGCCTCCGGTCCCTCACTGTCTCGAAAGAGGCGTGATTGGGATCGTCAGGTTTCTCAGCTCCGCCTGGTGAGCATGCTTAGCGCTCAGTGCTTTATTCACTAAATTCGTTTAGGCGAGTTGCTGCCGGATTCTCCACTCGTATCTTAATCCGAGTGTCCCGGTAACCTCGCAGAGCGCATTAGTGTCTAAACTCTGTTCGCTGCCTATGCCTCCAGCCTGTTCAGCTCCGCCTGGTTATCATGATCAGCGTTCAGCACTTTACCACTAGATTCGTCTAGGCGAGTTGCTGCCGGATTTATCGCTCGTACTTCAGTCGAGTCGTTCCGGTAACCTCGCCAGACGCTCCAGTGTTAAATACTGTTTGCTGTCTGTACTTCCAGCTTGCTCTGTTCCGCTTGGTTGTGCTCAGCTACTATTCTACCACCGTGCCATTTCTTCATACCTGTCATTTATGCATGTTACTATTTAACACATGTATATCACCTGTTAACTGATTTGCTATCACTTAACACCTGACATGATACTACTGGGCAAGGTCCCTTATTATGACATGACTTGCCACCGGACTAATATCAATCTCTTGACATGACTTGTCACCTGCCAAATATCATCATCCTGTCATGCTATCACTTGACACCCAGCATGATATATTTGACCTGTGATTATCACATTTACGGGAACCCTGTCTTGTTATCCTGTACTAAGTACAGTGACCTGATATCCTGTATCATGATCAGTAACCTGTTATCCTGTATTATATACAGTGACCTGAACTCCTGAATTCCTGATCATGTCCTGCTCTTGTTATTCCCGTAAATTGATAATTAATCTAATAATTCATAAAAGGAACAACTTGCATCGGGTCGGGGGAAACATGCGGATATCATATGTGTTCGTGTTTACAGTGGTATTAGGCATGTTGTGCAACTAAAACTTCCGGTCTGACCTGTGGGCCTCCAGGCGACCGAGGGGAGTGCTGGTTCCCTCCTTCTTGGTACCATCTTGATAAGGGCATCCTATAAGACCCTCCTGTTAGCCTTGCGGCAGGTTCCGTCCACCAAGCAACGGAACAATCCTGGGCCGTGGTCCCGGGTATGTACGGGACCCACTGTAAACATAGTTCGTTGATACCCCCGCTGGTTTCCAATAACAACCTTGCTTTACTCGGATATGGATCTATGTGTGCTGGGACGCTAGTTCACATAGCTAGATATCAGGGTAAGGCGAGTAATAATAAAGTGTCTAATAACCGGCTCTTTAAGTTGTAAGTAGAGGTATGTGGAATGGCACGCATACTGAAGCCTGCGACTTAAACGGCTATGAATCTGTGATATGCCTTACCATATTGCTTGTACTGGTTTTACATCGGATTTCCGGTTTTATGGTTATTATAATATTAGCTGCTCATACCCTGCTTTATCTCTTGTATCCGCCTGCCTCCTGTTCATTATCTGATCATGCCCTGAGTGCAGTCTAGTTGTATGTGCTTGGATTATGGTGACATGAGATAAAGGTATATAGATGAGGGTTTCCTTGTTTGGATTATTCCTTCAATGTACTAGTCTCATGGAGCCGTGACCCGAAACCATACAATCAGATTTGCTCGTCCTCGGCTTTATTCGGTTTTACCGCTATACCTGTGCTTACCCTTGCTCGCCACTTGGCTTTTGCTTCACCACTCGCCTGAGGAGTTTCATCTGACTCCCCTGGATTCTCATGTCCAGGTCATGGAGCTTGGAGCGTGTGGATTCTCCCAGTTGCTAATCAGAGTGGCGCAGCGAAAGCGTGGACCTCCAGCATACCGTCCGGAACTCCATCCTTCTAGGCCCCCTGTGTGCCTCTCGAGTTTCCTTTAGTAAACTCGTGAGTGCCCTTTTGTACTATTCATCCATGTACATCTGCTTGTAATCTCGCAATTGCGCATATCAGTGATGTAATATTCATGTAATATTGGATCACCTCTGGTGATAACTTTGTAATTGTACTCATATGTTGGAATGTATAATGCACCACTTGCTTCCGTACTCTGATTCTTGCCTGTACTGATGCTTAGCGTATATACGTGAAGGTACTTCTGACTTGCGTATATACGTTGCAGTGACGTCCCCGTACCCGTGGGATCGGGGCGTTACAGGTTGGTATCAGAGCCTAGGCTCTCACCTCCTCAGTACAACCAGTCGGCAAATTAATGGTAAAGGAATTTGCAACTGGAATGCATGAGTCTTGGTTATACAATCCAACTACAAGTACAAAGTTATCCATTCTCTCTTGATAATCTTTTCCTTGAATTCTGAAGTTCTCCCATCCTTTCATACTTCAATTTCTTGTTATTCTTGGACCAACTCGGACATGAAAAGATGGGGAAATCATAACGGTTCTGGTTCTTCCTAGGGTAACCCTAACGGAGAAAATCTTGATTTAAGACTATCTCTGCAAGATATGATGAGACACGATCAAGTACAGGCGAAGGTCCCGCACCAAGGATCATTGGTTGCACTCCGGGAACAGAAGCCAGGCGACATGTTAGATTTCAGGAAATTACAGCCGGCAATCTTTTCAAGCATGGAGAAGCCCTGGGTGCATAGCAGTGGTCAGTAAACCTGATGGATCTTCTAAGTCAACTTGGGTCCCTGACGAGAACTAGGTGAAAATGATCAAGATTCAGTTAGAAGATGTAGCCTGGATGTAGTAGTTGGCGGAAGCAGCGAGACTGGGAAAGCCCAACACTTGGGACTAGTTCTCGAAGGATTTCTATAGGAAGATTCTTCTCTGTAATAGCCCAGGAAGAAATGAAAAAAATGATTTATCAAATTGCGGTAGGGAGATTGGATTGTAAATAAGTACACTGCAAAATTCCTAAGGCAAAGTCGGTCGGTGTTTTACATGGTGGCCGATAAGGAGAACCGAGCAAGCAATATCTTAAGTGAGAAATGAAGATGAAGAGCAAGATGTTTCTTATCCCCAGCAGCCCAAGGAGTATTCTCAAGTTCTTCAGTCATCATCCGGGAAGTGGAATGGACCCAGAGGAGAAAGATTAGGATGAGTTGCAGATGAAGTTGGTGAAGAGACCCTCTTAATTGATGGAAGTAAAGGCTCAGACAGGCCTCTGGACGCCCTACTAGCTAAGCCATCCCTCTAACCCTGCCCACAACATATGACCGGTGGATATTGTCTGGAGCTGGGCATCTACAACACAACCACCAGAAAGGTTATGAATTATGTCATACACGGGTTCAGAGATTAGTTGAAAGGTGACGGTCTGTTCAAGGAAGCAGAGAACATTACACCGATCAGATCAACCCATCCAGTATCACCGTCGTGAGGGAATCTAGGACCTACTGTCAGAATAACCTCGCTTCATCCCCAGCATCCAGCATGGAGTCGTATACAAAGGAGACTAAGAGTTAGGGCACATGGTAGAAGGAGGCAAGCATGAAATCTGACTGAAGAGGAAGTCAGGATGCTCAAGATGATGGAGTAAGAACAGGAAGGATGCTCAATATCTGAAGGAGGAATCCTTGAAGGACTGACCGTAACCATTGTCCCCATTTTTAGCATGTCCGGGAGTTGGTAAACTTCTCTATATCATATCCTCCTCATTGCACTATCACCATCAATCCTAGTCCGTCCTATCTCTCTCCCTATTTCATGATTCCTATCTCTCCTATTTTTGCTATTCTGATTTTTATAACCTTTATGCCAACTTAAGATATGCGTAGCTAGAGAGGTAATAGCAGGGCAGATGTAGTCACTCTCATTATGTTCTGGCATTCCTCGACTCTGGTATATCACATTGTCTTATACTGGGCAGATCTTCGGCCTCGCATTATATTCTTGTATTTATGGATACATCATGGGAGATTAGTACATTAAGCAGAGTAGTCGTCACTTATATAGTCAGATAGATTGCATCATTTCATGAGGAGTGTCAGTATATAACAGTAATTCAGAATCAGGACTTCTGGCAGACAAAGTTATGATATTTTTCATTCCTATTCCTCTAATAGCGATCATGATTTCTTCGACTATGTTCATGGAACTCGGGTATTCTCAGAGCTAATCTGCAGTCAGGTTATTATTTAGGAGACAGTATTCGAGACTCGTTTTGATTCTTGTGATTTCTTGATCGTGTTCTCAGAGCCAATAACTCCTGGCAGTTTTTATTGATTTGGTGGACCAAAGGTTCCGCTAGCCTCGCTAAGCGAGGGTCGTGTTCTAGTCATCCGTGAACCTAACCAGGTGTGAGTTTCGCTGCACCCTGGTGCTTAGCATTTAGCGTTGTGTTACGCGCTGGCTTCGTCGCGTGAGCTTCGCTATATGCGAGTCTCGCAGAGCGTTAGCCTCGCCGCACCCTAATGTTTAACACCTGAGCTGTGTTACGCGATAACCTTATCCAGGCTTGGTTTCATCCGTGGCTAGTCCCTTCAGTGCTTGGCACTCTAGCCATTCCTCGGATTTCTTCTAGCGTACTTTTATGGATCTGCTGAACAGAGTTCCATCACTATATCTGAGCTATCGCCATGGCCTTGTCAATGATCCATTCTACAAATCTTGCAGGGCTCAGATATCTTCTTCCTGTTTCATCTGCAGTCGGTTTATCATTCATAAGTCAGTATTCCAAATTCTTCACAGTTATTCTTGGATACGTCTTTCAGAGTTAACAAAGCCCAGTATGCAGCCCGTCAGCGATTCTACTGCAAAAGGATAACATCTTACTATGCAGGGTTTTATATTATATTATGGACTTCAGCACTATGGATTTCATTAGCTTTAGCTCACAGTCTGATCGAAGTATTATTGATTATCTTACCAAGTCAGCTCACTTTATATTGTTCAGAATGGGTTAGTCCTTTGAAGTTCTGGCAGTGTTCTTTTATAAGCAGACATCAGATCAGTATTATTATGGCACCGTCAAGAGGATGTATATATACGGCAGAAGTGCAGAGATGCTTTAGTCCTGAGTTAGTTGTTCAGTCAATCTGGGGGAGCAGCTCATAGTTATTCATATCTTGATTGGCATAATCCTCATTCCTACCTTTTTGTGTTCATTTCACCCCTTATCGAAATTGCGAGGACGCAATTTTTTGTAAGGTAGATGGAGTGTAACACCCCGTTCCCGGAATACGTACTTAGTTGCGTATTCGTATTTTCTGATCGTATTTTAATTTACTTCCTGTATTTGTTTTGTATTATGAATTATTCATATGGTCGTATTGCCTTGGGTTCGGATTTGTGAACTCGGAGTCAGCCCTAGTCTGAACCGGGGACTCGATCATAGTAGACTTCTCAATTTGATCTTTTTGTTATTCCAAATTGACCGATTTCAATTTTAAATACTGTTTTCCAATATTTTGGATTTTCCATGATTTTCTGGAATTTTCCTGAATTAAGTTGAAAATCTTCAAAACCGGTGTCGACCAGTACCGCTGACCGATTCCCGGATTTTTAATTTACAAACTAATTGGAATTACTAAAAGTGTCTTTAGACATTATTTTTCAAAATCACATTTCCTATCTAAATACCTTTTTCTGAGGATTTTACGAATTTATGAAAATTCCACCGGATTCGGTATCGGCCAGTATCGCTGGTTGATTCCAGGATTTTTAGTTTACGATCAGGATTGAATTTCAAAATTCCGCTTTCACTTTACTTCTTAAAATCATATTTTCTTCTTTAATACATTTTCTGGGATTTTTCAGAATTTATCAAAATCCGACCGACCCGGTGTGGACCGGTATCGGCGGCTGACTTCCGGATTTTTAATTTGAAAACGGGATTTTATTTTGGAAAATCAATTTCATATTATTTCTCAGGATGACGTTTTCTACCTCCGGGTATTTTTGGGGATTTTTCTGGAACAGTCGATTTTCGCGGCCATATTATAAATTATTATTTTCCAATCTTTCTTTTCTTTCTTTCTTTTCTTTCTTTCTTTTCTCCCATCAACCCCGCAGCCATCTCCCCCACGTGGGAGACACCCCCTCAATTAATTCCTCCCCATCACATCCCCATCACCATCACACTCTCTCTCCTTTCTTTTTCCTTTTCTTTTCTTTTTCCTTTCTTTTCCTTCATTCTCTTCTTCTTCTTTTTCTTCTCCTCCAAGAGAGGAGCGAAACCCCCCACCTCCGGCCACCATCACCGCCGGCGTCTCCGGCCACCACGACGCCGGCGAGGAAGACCCCCAACTCCGGCCTCTCTCCTTTTCTTCTCTTTTCTTCCCTTTTCTTTTCTTTTCTATTTTCTTTCTTTCTCTCCCTCCTCTTCACCCACTCTCTCCCTCACTGTCGGGGTGGCCGACGGCCACCCCTGGCCTGCGCCTGCGACCGAGGGCCGGCGAGCCCCCGGCGATCCCCTTTGCCCTCTGGCCGCACTGATGCGGCCAGAGTTGGGCCCGGCCAGGGCAGCATGCCCTGGCCGTGGTTTGCTGGTGGGAGGGGGGCTGCTGCCCCCTCCCTGTCTCTCCCCTGGGGTGGCCCCCGGCCACCCCAGCTCCAGCGCCCCGCCGGCGCTCCGCCGGCGGTGGCTGCCTCGCCCGGCCAGGGCCTCTGGCCGGGGCTCTGTTGGAGGGAGGGGGCAGCAGCCCCCTCCCTGTTTTCTTCCCTAGGGTGGCCTCCGGCCACCCCAGCTCCGGCGCCCCGCCGGCGATTCGCCGGCGGTCGGCGACCAGGTCCGGCCAGGGGGCTTCCAGCCCCCTGCGCGTGTGAGAGGGGAGCAACAGCTCCCCTGCTCCCTCTTTCTCTCTCTCCCTGCGTTTCTCTCTTTCTCTCTCTCCCTGCGTTTCTCTCTCTCTCTCTCTTGCGTTTCTCTCTCTCTCTCTTGCGTTTCTCACTCTCTCTCTCTCTGCGTTTCTCTCCCCTCTCTCTCTCTCATGTATTATCTCTCTTTCTCTCTCCTGAATCCTCTCTCTCCTATCCTCTCTCTCTCCTAATTTAATCTCCCTCTCCTCCCTAAATTCTCTCTCTAGAACTCCTTCTCTCTGTTGTATTTATCGACGCGGATCTCTCCCCCCGCGTCCAGGCAATCCGTAACGCGGCCTCCGCGTTAATGTATCGACGCAGCGCAGAGCCAACTCCCGCGTATGTGATCTCCTCGTGCTAACGCGACGCGGACCCCACGACCGCGTCTGCTATTCCTGCGTCTGTGATTCCCGCGTCTGGTACTTCTTGCGACGCGAACCCCGCGTCTGTGATTCCTGCGTCTGCTATTTCCGCGACGCGACTCCCGCGTCTGCGAACCCCGCGTCTCACTTTCCAAACCCGCGTTTCCTTGTGCCCTCTCTCCTTCCATATGCTTCTCTCTCTAGGCTTCTAACTCTTTCTCTCTCCTCTTCACTTTCTCTCTCCTCATAAGTATATATTATTTTATGGCGCATACGCGAGTTCCATGGATTCCAGACTTTTCGGCTTTCCGGTGATTTAGGCGAGTGTCCTCGCTCTCGCCTCTATTTGGGTTTCCCCGCTTCGTCGGGTCGACATGTATTTTATTTCATGATTTCTTGTATTATGTATTGGGCTGAGTCCCTGTATCTGTGTATGGCCGAGTGCCAATATCTGGACATGTATTGCTCTGTGACGAATGCTTGTACTAGGGTAGTTTCCTTCTTGTACACATACTATGCCTGTGATGTATTCTACTGCTTCATACTATGCCTGGCCGACCCTTCAGCCTCCGGTCACTCACTATCTCGAAAGAGATGTGATTGGGACCGTCAGGTTTCTTTGGACCCTTCGGCCTCCGGTCCCTCACTGTCTCGAAAGAGGCGTGATTGGGATCGTCAGGTTTCTCAGCTCCGCCTGGTGAGCATGCTTAGCGCTCAGTGCTTTATTCACTAAATTCGTTTAGGCGAGTTGCTGCCGGATTCTCCACTCGTATCTTAATCCGAGTGTCCCGGTAACCTCGCAGAGCGCATTAGTGTCTAAACTTTGTTCGCTGCCTATGCCTCCAGCCTGTTCAGCTCCGCCTGGTTATCATGATCAGCGTTCAGCACTTTACCACTAGATTCGTCTAGGCGAGTTGCTGCCGGATTTATCGCTCGTACTTCAGTCGAGTCGTTCCGGTAACCTCGCCAGACGCTCCAGTGTTAAATACTGTTTGCTGTCTGTACTTTCAGCTTGCTCTGCTCCGCTTGGTTGTGCTCAGCTACTATTCTACCACCGTGCCATTTCTTCATACCTGTCATTTATGCATGTTACTATTTAACACATGTATATCACCTGTTAACTGATTTGCTATCACTTAACACCTGACATGATACTACTGGGCAAGGTCCCTTATTATGACATGACTTGCCACCGGACTAATATCAATCTCTTGACATGACTTGTCACCTGCCAAATATCATCATCCTGTCATGCTATCACTTGACACCCAGCATGATATACTTGACCTGTGATTATCACATTTACGGGAACCCTGTCTTGTTATCCTGTACTAAGTACAGTGACCTGATATCCTGTATCATGATCAGTAACCTGTTATCCTGTATTATATACAGTGACCTGAACTCCTGAATTCCTGATCATGTCCTGCTCTTGTTATTCCCGTAAATTGATAATTAATCTAATAATTCATAAAAGGAACAACTTGCATCGGGTCGGGGGAAACATGCGGATATCAATATGTGTTCGTGTTTACAGTGGTATTAGGCATGTTGTGCAACTAAAACTTCCAGTCTGACCTGTGGGCCTCCAGGCGACCGAGGGGAGTGCTGGCTCCCTCCTTCTTGGTACCATCTTGATAAGGGCATCCTATAAGACCCTCCTGTTAGCCTTGCGGCAGGTTCCGTCCACCAAGCAACGGAACAATCCTGGGCCGTGGTCCCGGATATGTACGGGACCCACTGTAAACATAGTTCGTTGATACCCCCGCTGGTTTCCAATAACAACCTTGCTTTACTCGGATATGGATCTATGTGTGCTGGGACGCTAGTTCACATAGCTAGATATCAGGGTAAGACGAGTAATAATAAAGTGTCTAATAACCGGCTCTTTAAGTTGTAAGTAGAGGTATGTGGAATGGCACGCATACTGAAGCCTGCGACTTAAACGGCTATGAATCTGTGATATGCCTTACCATATTGCTTGTACTGGTTTTACATCGGATTTCCGGTTTTATGGTTATTATAATATTAGCTGCTCATACCCTGCTTTATCTCTTGTATCCGCCTGCCTCCTGTTCATTATCTGATCATGCCCTGAGTGCAGTCTAGTTGTATGTGCTTGGATTATGGTGACATGAGATAAAGGTATATAGATGAGGGTTTCCTTGTTTGGATTATTCCTTCGATGTACTAGTCTCATGGAGCCGTGACCCGAAACCATACAATCAAATTTGCTTGTCCTCGGCTTTATTCGGTTTTACCGCTATACCTGTGCTTACCCTTGCTCGCCACTTGGCTTTTGCTTCACCACTCGCCTGGGGAGTTTCATCTGACTCCCCTGGATTCTCATGTCCAGGTCATGGAGCTTGGAGCGTGTGGATTCTCCCAGTTGCTAATCAGAGTGGCGCAGCGAAAGCGTGGACCTCCAGCATACCGTCCGGAACTCCATCCTTCTAGGCCCCCTGTGTGCCTCTCGAGTTTCCTTTAGTAAACTCGTGAGTGCCCTTTTGTACTATTCATCCATGTACATCTGCTTGTAATCTCGCAATTGCGCATATCAGTGATGTAATATTCATGTAATATGGATCACCTCTGGTGATAACTTTGTAATTGTACTCATATGTTGGAATGTATAATGCACCACTTGCTTCCGTACTCTGATTCTTGCCTGTACTGATGCTTAGCGTATATACGTGAAGGTACTTCTGACTTGCGTATATACGTTGCAGTGACGTCCCCGTACCCGTGGGATCTGGGCGTTACAGGTAAACCAGTCCCGTTTAGGGCATACATAGTATGTTGCACCTGTCTCCATGATCCACTCGTTTTCACCTGAGTAGCCTATGATGGGGTTAGTAATTGAAAATGAGAACACCGACGAATCTGAGTCTGATCCATCTGCCTGTGATTTACTGCTTGGAGTGTTAATCACCTTTGCTAGATTTGCCTCAGATTTTGATTCCTTCTTCTTTCCCTTGAACTTCGGACAGTCCACTTCCAGTGCCCTATCTCTATGCAGAAAGCACACTGATTTCTTTTGAGATCCCTAAATCCTGGCCTGGACTTTGATCTTCCTCTCACCTCCTTGCCCTTCCTCGATGAACCCCTGCCTCTTACTTTCAGTGCCTCCGCCGATGAGCTTGACTGAGAAGGATGTCTCTCCTTTCTCCTCGTCTCATAACTTATCAGTGCAGACGACACCTCATGGTAGTCCAGAGTCTGCCTACCATTGATAAAGGTCAGAGTGAATGTCTCATATTCCTCCTCCGGGAGTGAATTCAGGAAGATGATCACCTTATCTTCCTCATCTACCATGACATTCACGTTCACTAAATCTGTAAGAAGCTTCATGTATCGGTTGATGTGCTCATTCACTGTGCTCCCCTTCTTCATTTGAAATCGGTACAGCTTACTCTTAAGCTGCAATCTTGAATCGACACTCTTCGTCAGATATTTCTTCTCAAGGGTTTCCCACAGATGCTTTGCCGACGTCTCATGTTGTGCAAGATATTTTATGTCTTACGATAAACATGAACGAATCAACCCACACGCTGACCTGTTCATCTTTGCCCACTCTTCATCAGTGGCCGTGCTCCTCTTATTCTCCAGAAGGAGAGTATCCTCGAGGTTCGATGCATTCAGGGCATCCATAACCTCACATCTCCACATCCCGAAATTATTTGTGCCATTGAACTTTACTACATCAATCCTCGGATGATGATTCATGGTCTTAACCGAAGTAATTTCTTCTGCCATCTAGATTACTTGATCCTCTAACTATGCGGGAAAAACAACCAACTGTAAATAGATCACTACTTAGATAAAAATTTGATTTTTACCTTTTCCTCGAAACCCTATATTGAGTTTCTCACCGGATCTATTCCACCGATGATTCCCTGAGCACTCCTTGTGTTGTTCTGCGATCGACACACGATCCCACGAACACAACTACCTCTGATCTGAGATCGACACGATCTCCACCAAATCAGATCCCGAAGCCCTCCGAATCTCCAGAAAAAATCCCAAGCGAAACCTGGGAAGATCTGATACCACTTGTTGCGCCAACGATAACAAGCAGAAGAGGAATCCCTGAATCTCTCAAGCACGAAGAACAATTCTAAAACAGCACAAAATCAAATACTAGAGAACGAACACACGCAAACAACAATCTAACGAGGTTCGGCCTCAATGCCTACGTCCCCGGGGCAATCAAAGAGAGATTATATTACTTTGGAAGATCGATTACAATACTAGCAGCATCTCTGATCTCAAGAGAGCTCCAATTTTTCCAACCTTTAACAAAACCCTAGAAATCCCATATTTATACAAACAGGTTTCTAAATCAGCAACACAGCCCGCACCCGCTTGTTGGTCGACTGGGCGGTCGACCGACCCCTTCCACCGGTCGACCGGTCAGTCGACCGGGCGCCCAACAGAGAGTTGGGTACTTTCAGTCGGTCGACCGGGCGGTCGACTGAGCTCCATCCTTGTACACGTTGTGCACGTCGGTCGACCGGGCCGGTCGACCGAGCACCTGCTACTGCGGACGGTCGACCGGGTCGGTCGATCGAAGCACCTGTTCCTGCTGCTGTTAGCTGTTTTCTACTGCTGCTTCCTTCGTCTTTCGTCGACGATCCCTCGACGATCCCTCGACGATCCTTGTCGACTTCCTCGATAATACTTCTCTTTCCAACAAAAGCCATATATCATCTTAGCTTGTTTTCCTAGTCTTATTTTCCTACTTCAGTTTTCTTTTCTTTTTTCCTTTTTATGTAACAAAATCCACAAATCGAGCTTAATTTATAGACTTCTCACCGCCCAACATCGATCTCTCACCGCCTAACACCCAGATTATTTAACCCTATGTTAAAATTTTAATTATTCGGTTATGTGAATACAAAGAATAATTAGAGGCGATAGTTTATATAGTTCGTTAGTGAATAATTAATTATTCTTAAGCTTTAAGTGTATTTTTTTTATGTAGGATGAGAAAGAATAAATACAAGTATATATATGATTATATGCACGCACATATGTACGTATGTGCGCGCACGCGCATGTGTGTATAAATTAAAATTGGAGGGGGGGGGTGTTTGTAATATGTATAAGAAAAATATCACTCTCGTCCCCGCCTCCTCCGTGCAAAAAAATCATAACACTGACTCTCTCTGTAAAATCACTCCACTCTGTGAAAATAATCACTCTCGCCCCCTCTCCACTCTCTCTCACTCTAATTTACCATTTCTCACTCTCTAATTATATCTCCACTCCACTCTTTTCTGACTCTGTTACTCACTCTTTTCTTCTTTAATCTCTCTTGCTCTCTTTTTCTCTTTTCTCTTTTTTCCCCCTTCATTTGATGCTGGTCGAGACCCGAGCTCAAACCGAGGTGGAAAAGAAGAGATCCGAGTTGACCGGAGCATGACCGTGTGTGTGTGTGTGTGTGTGTTAGAAAAAGAGGAGTGGGTATTTGGTGATTGGTTAGTTATTAATTAATCACTTTTAGAGGTAAAATTAACACCTCTTTCTTTTACTTAAAATTTATTTGATTAACAGTTATATGCAAACCTAATTTATTTATATATATAATTAAATAGGAATTAGCACAGCGATTCCGTGAGCTTTGTTGATATCGAGAAAATTGTCGAATCGGACATATATAAAATTTTTTTCTTATTTGATTTTAATAATTTTGTTTCCCATATCCTATCAGAACTTGATAAATTTTTATATTAATTATGGAAGATAGCTAATTAGAATATTAATTGTGCAAGCTAGCTAATTATAATATTAATTGTAGGTTCTAAAATATTAATTATGAAAGCTAGTTAACTATAATATTAACTGAGTATACCTTGATAATCACGGTATAAATTGATAAGCTCGTTAATTATGATATCGGGGAACCCTCAGCTCGTTTCACGATCTAAATTTCCAAATTGATACAAATTATATTGCTTGATATATTTTATATATATTGATCGAGATTATGGTGGTAAGGGGTTGAATAATATGTTGATGTCGATAAATAAAGAATCGTGAGTCTATTACCGAGTTATTCTTGAATCGAACACTTGAGAAGTTTAATTGAGTACATTAATAAACTCAAATGGGAAAGCGTGGTACAAAATATATATTTGTGATTTACATACATACACACACACACATGTACATACATTAATAAACTCAAGGGCATGCTCGTCTAGTTAGATTGTTTGGTTGCTTCCCTGCAGGTCGTCGTTTCGAATCTCTTGATGGCATTTTCCCCCGAGAAGTTTTTTCCCTTGATTTACCCAAGATTGTGTAGGGAAACTTCCCAGGGCAGGCTGCACAAACCCTATAAAATTAGTCGAGATGTGTTAAGTGGCCTCCGATACCTGGATGGATTCTAAAAAATACACACACACATATATAAAGCAAATATGTGTGTGGATTATGGAAACTAAATCGATAAATCAGAAAAATGTGAACTTGACTTATTGTTGATATTAATGTACTAAACGATGTGTTGCTACGATATACATGTGTGCATTGTATAGCATGGAGGAAGGTTGATTCCAACTGGTATGCATTATATTTAAGTACACATATATAATGCATATACAAATTTATGTACACATATATCTATATATAACTTCCCAACTAGTTTGACTCTTTTGATGGACATTTAGCCTCACTGATATAAAAATCAGGACTTATCTGTTCTGTGTGATAGTAGGCAATGCACAAGACCCACGAGATTAGTCGAGGTGCGTAAAGCGGCCTCGGATACCCGGATGGCTTCAAAATATATAAAGAGAGAGAGATGTAGGTAGTGTGGCGCTCTAGAGAATTTCTCTAGAGAGGCGACCTCAAACTCTAACATCTTAATTTTTAAATGATCCGATCACACGTTACCATCTTCATATTTTAAGATATACAATATAAAAATTCAAGTGATTTGGATTTCGTTTACTCATTGATTTAATCGTTCCATTTTGTCCTACTGTTAAAAAACTGTTAATATTTAAACCCAAGGAAAATAGAGTAAACTAACTTCAAATTACGTGATTTTTTATATGTGTACATCTTAGCAGAAGATGATAATGTACCGTCGGATCGTGTGCAAAAATCAGGAAGTTGGAGTTTGAGGCATTGGCGAATGCAGACATGGGTGAGTGGGGGCGGTCACCCCCACTGAAAATTTGTTAAATTAACAAGACGTAGTCGGATTTGATCCAGAAGAGGGGCAAAATTGTTGGTTATTCTGCTTAACAAGAATCAATCTGACAACTAATCAAGATCACTGAGATATCAACAATCTAATTGGCCAGGTCGGCAAATATCAGGTGGGAGGTTTTCCGTTCAATAGAACGTTCCTTAATTTAAGAACCACCTTTCAATTTCCTTCCTTGGTTAAAGCACCAATTAGATTGAATCTAAGTCAGTCTCGATATACTGTAAAGTATATCCCCTGTATAAAGGACTTAATCCACTTATACAGTATTTAGAGTGAGGTACGCTTAAAGCGAATCTCCTTAAGACAATTACGTCCCCCGCACCGGTGCTAACGGGATAATGGACGCTGGTCTCCCAAGATACAACACTTCTTCACGGTATTTGAATAGCACTACCAAATCACCGTACGGTCGAATCTTAGTCAACCAGTACCTTCACAGGATCTTTGAAGCAGCGGTACAAGGACAAATTTCAAACGAATATTTACCTTCACTTTCTGGAGGAGCACCCACTGTTGAGGACGAAGGAAGGTAGAAGAATATCTTTCTTCAGAAGTACCAGATTCAGACAACAATTCTTATAAAAGAATCTGTTGAATTTTCTGATTCCTCTTTCAGAACAATTTTGCAGAATCTCCTTTGGAAGTCGCTTCGGATTCCCACTTCTCGCTGGAAGCCGCTTTCCTACTTCATGCTGGAAGCACAGTTCAGAACGCCGAAAATCACTTCGCGCAGATCAGAACTCAGATAATAGAGAGAGATGTTTGGAATTTGGTGTGTTGAGAATGGAAATCTGGAGCACTATTTATAGCGCTCCGGAAGGGCATTCTCGTCCGCCATTTTTCCAACAGTTGCAACGGTTCGGACAGAACCGTCGCAACCGTTCGGTCCAACCGCCCAACCGCACGGACGGTTTTCCGACAGCCGTTGGCGGGCGGTTCGGATCCGTTCGCAGGCAACTGTTGGCGGGTGGGCTGGAGCGGATCGGGTAGCGGAGCGGGTTTGGTTCGGGTAGCGGAGTAACCCATACCTGCGACACCCGGTTCAAAAAGAACCAGGCCAGGTAGGGAACCCAAACCCAAACCCAAACCCGGACCTGGACCCGAGCCCGCGCCTGAGCCCGGCACCGGCCGGCCGGCCGCCGCCAGCGGCAGCGCGCGCGCGCGCACGCACGCATGTGCGAGCATAATTCCCTCCTTTTCGCGCGCGAAAACTCCAAGTACCCAAAGGGCACGCCCTTTGTTCTCAATTTTCTCTATTTATACATCACAAGCTTCCATCCTACGGCCAATGTGGGACTAAATGCTTTTAGCTATCTTTAGTCCCATTTGGCTTTGAATTAGGCAATCTTTGGACTTGAATATCTCATTCATTCGAAGTCGGAATTGAACAAGTGAATATACCACGTTCATCCCGAATGGAAGGAGAACACACTCCAACCATCATCCAGTTGATTCGATCAACGGATCTCGCCATAATTCAGCTCGAAAATTCACCTTCATATTCTTCAATTCTAACAATCCCCCACAATGAATGGAGATTCAAGGAATGACACACAAAGAGACTGACTCTATTGTGAAAGGTACTTGAGAAAAGAAACTGCATAAGGATAGGTGAACTAGGTCTTGAACCTTCCATAGCGAAAGCTTTATCGGACTTACTGGCTAATCAGTGAACTAGGTCTTGAACTGTTAGCCGTTAGTGTAAGCCAAGTCAACAAGCTTCACACAGTAACTTTCCAAATCAACTTTGGTTCTCGGTTGTGTCCGTTTTGGCCCTGGACATTCTTGGTTTCAGAGAGTATCTTTAGGGAATAACAGCCTCCATAGAAATTACCAAAGAGCCGACCCAACTCTATACTCACATAGGTGATGGACCTATTAAGAGTAGTCTACTCTACTCCACTTGTTTAGTAACAAGATATAGGCATCATTAAAAACGTTAAGCTTATCCTTAATCCACTTGTAGAAAAGCACTTATGTGCACCTTAGGAATGGATTGTGTTGGCCCAAGGTTACAATCACCCATGATTAGTGTATTTTGATGATTACAAAACATATTAGTTATTTGTACTAATAACATTTGTTGTTTAAGTGTGTTTCAGATTTCTATTCATTCTAGAAGTCTTCTCTCACAAATACAAGGATTTGGACTCAAGTCAACTCCAATTGGGCTCAAGAAACAAGTGTTGAAGATTATATGTAGAAGCCTATTGAAGATCTTGAAGTCCCTAAAATCATTGTAAGAATAGAATGTTAAAATTTGAGTATATGAAATTTGGCTCTAGGATTTGCACACACACTTGTTTCATATATTTCCTATGTTTTGAAAATGGTTATTTCTAAGTTTTATGCCTTAGTTTATATATACATGTACCAAAAGCTTTATATCTTGAAAATCTTGTTTAAAACATGTGTATAAACTATTTTCTGCATAATACTTAGCTATATGTATTTTTAAAATATTTCTCAAAATTTTTCTAACTCAAAACCAGCCCAGTTTTCTGTTTCAGGCAACTCCGGCCGACCGACCCGGTCGACCGGCGATGTGTCTGGACATGCACTGTTTGTGCATGTCTGTCGGTCGACCGGACCGGTCGACCGACGGAGAGCAAATTGCTCACAGGTTTTTTCGGTCGACCGGACCGGTCGACCGGAAGAAGGAAACTGTGTTTCCTCTTTTGGGACGGTCGACCGGACCGGTCGACCGAGAGCCAACGGCTCTTTGCATCTGGGCTGGCGGTCGACCGGACTGGTCGACCGCCAAGCCTGCTGTAGCCTAACGGCTCTTTCCTCTTTGGGCTATTCTGAAAAACTGTTTTTGTTTTCAGCTTTAACAGATTTTTGGAGAGTTGTTGGGGAGCTTTTGCAGGTCAAATTAGGTGTAAAGAAATTGTTTTTAACCTATTTTCTAACCCTATAAATAGAGGAGAAGTCTCTCTTGCATATTACCTAGAAAAATCCTCAAGTTTGTGTTGTTTTCAAAAGAGAAAAGAAAAGAGTTTAAAGCTTTCATTCCAATTCTTTTTGAGCTTGTTTTTCAGTTGTGTTTGATTACTAATATCACTCTACAACTGAAGTTTTTCTCACCACACTTCATAGAGCCAAAAATCCTATACTCATTCTATAGTGAAGTTGTAATTGAAGTGAGAGTGTTTGTAAAAGAGTTTGAGAAAAAGTGTAGTGATCTTGTTGTGATCACTTTGTTCTTGTAATCCCTTCCTTGTGGAGCAACCTCTTCGGTAGAGGTCCTTTGTACTCGGTGGAGCTCGGTGCTCGGTCTTCGGTAGACCAAATTGTAAAGGCGTCCTCGGTGGATAGTGGAAACCCTTCACGGAGGTGAAGGCGGGGAGTAGAGCGGTGGCTCGAACCTCGAAACAAATCACTTTGTTTGCGATTGCCTTTGCGTCTAATTCTTGCTTTACTTTTCAATAGCTCCTTATTGCTTTCTATTGCATACTTGTGATATTGTTTGAATCTTTTGTGATACTATTTGCTTGCTTGTAATTCTTGCCATATATCATTGTGTTCGCATCATTCTTCATATCATCCATTTCATACTTGTGTGTGCCAATCCCGTACTCATCCAACAAGAGCTTCACATAGCGCCTCAACCCATATCAAGGGGAATCAAGAGGAGTTTAGTCTAGAGCCTCGCAAGGGGAATTCGGCTACACTTGTTGGATTGTGCTAAGTTGAGCCTCACTTGTTTTTAGGTTCCGCATTTAGAGTGTTAAAATTTTAAGATTAGCAATCACACCTATTCACCCCCCCTCTAGGTGTTTTTCAGATTGGAGTCAAGCTCCCAAGTGCTTACTTGTTGAGTCAGTCATAACTAGTTTTTCCTCTTGAACTTAGTCCGTGGGATCTCCAGTCGCTAAATGAGGTTTCCATTAAGTTGACTCGGTAAGGTTAGGCTTTTAGACCCATTCCCTTCGATGCGCAGTTTATACGCTCTCCACTTAAACCTTTAGTAAGCGGATCCGCTAAATTATCCTTTGAACGATACAAAGTCAATAGAGATAATTCTATTTGAGAGCAACTGCTTCACGGTATTATGTCTACGACGAATATATCTAGACTTACCGTTGTATATAACATTTTGTGCCCTAAATATAGCTGCTTGATTATCGCAGTGTATACATATAGCGGGCACTGGCTTTTTCCATAATGGTATATCTTCTAAGAATTGTCGAAGCCATTCTGCTTCTTCTCCAGCCTTATCTAAGGCTATGAATTCCGATTCCATAGTGGAACGGGCAATACATGTTTGCTTAGAAGACTTCCATGATACCGCTGCTCCTGCTAGAGTAAATACGTATCCGCTAGTTGATTTTGATTCCTCAGAATCTGCAATCCAATTAGCATCACTGTATCCTTCCAGTACAGGTGGATACTGTCCATATCTCAAGGCATATTCCTTGGTATGTGATACGTAACCCAATACTCGTAGTAGAGCGGTCCAATGTAGATCACTAGGATTACTAGTGTATCTACTTAACTTGCTTACAGCGTAAGCAATATCGGGTCTAGTACAATTCATCAATTACATTAGACTCCCGATAATCTGAGAATACTCCAACTGGCGTATTCCAGTTCCTGTATTCTTATGAAGATGGACATGTGGGAGAAAAGGATTTGTATTCTCTTTTATCCCGTGATCCTTGAATCTTTCTATCATCTTATCCACATAGTGAGATTGAGATAGACTGATTCCATCTGGTGTTCTAGTAATTTTAATTCCTAAAATTACATCAGCAACCCCCAGATCCTTCATGTCAAAACTGTTGGATAACATTCTTTTAGTGGACTTAATAATTTCAATATTAGTCCCAAGTATCAACATGTCGTCTACATAAAGACAAACAATGATACATACGTTTCCAACTGTTTTCGTGTAAACACACTTATCGCATTCATTGATAGTGAATCCATCTTTGATCATGACACTATCAAATTTCTCATGCCATTGTTTTGGAGCCTGCTTTAAACCATATAAGGATTTTACCAATTTACACACCTTGTGTTCTTGGCCCTTGACTATAAATTCTTCAGGTTGCTCCATATATATCTCTTCATTTAATTCACCATTTAAGAATGCAGTCTTGACATCCATTTGATGGATATCTAAGTTGTGCAATACTGCAATTGCAATTAACATCCGAATGGACGTTATTCTTGTTACTGGTGAATAAGTATCGAAGTAGTCAAGTCCTTCTTTTTGCCGATAACCCTTGGCTACTAATCTAGCCTTGTACTTATCGATAGATCCATCGGGTTTTAATTTTCTTTTGAAAATCCACTTACACCCAATTGGTTTACTGTCAGGAGGCAAGTTTACCAATTCCCAAGTATGATTACTTAGTATGGATTCTATTTCGCTATTTATAGCTTCTTTCCACATTTGTGCTTCTGGGGTTGACATAGCCTCTTTAAATGTTTGAGGCTCGCTCTCAATAGCGTATGCTATGAAATCTGGACCAAAAGATTTTGAGATTCTAGATCTTTGACTTCTTCTTGGTTCAGTTTCCGCATTAACAGTCGGTTCCTCGGGGCTTTCGTCCCTGAACGCCATCTCGTGTGTTCTTTTCCCAGAAGTCTTATCTGCTTCCCATTTGTACGGAAAGATATCTTCAAAGAACACAGCATCTCGAGATTCGATAATCATGTTTACATGAATATCTGGTATTTCTGATTTATAAACCAGAAATCTGTAGGCACTACTATTCAAGGCATAGCCTATGAATACGCAGTCCATAATTTTTGCTCCCAACTTAGTCTTTTTAGGTAATGGTGCTAACACCTTTGCTAGGCACCCCCACATTTTGAGGTAATGGTAGGAAGGTATCCTTCCATGCCATAACTCGAATGGTATAAGACCAAGTTTCTTGTGGGGTACTCTATTTAGAATATGATTTGCAGTTAATAGAGCTTCCCCCCACAAGTTCTGCGGAGCTCCAGAACTTACGAGCATGGAATTGACCATCTCCTTCAAAGTTCTGTTCTTCCGTTCAGCAATTTCATTTTGCTGAGGAGTATATGGTACTGTTGTTTGATGTATTATACCAAAACTAGCACATAACTCACTAAAATCATTTGATTCATATTCTCCGCGTCTATCGGATTTTAGAATCTTGATTTTCTTGTTGAGTTGATTCTCAACTTCGGCTTTATATGTTGTAAACATATTTATTGCCTCATCCTTACTGTTTAAAAGATACACATAACAGTATCTTATACAGTCATCAATAAAAGTAATAAAATACTTTTTACCGCCTCTAGTTGGCATAAACTTCAAGTCACAAAGATCGCTATGAATTAACCCTAAAGGTTCTGTATTTCGATCTATTGAGTGAAATGAATTTTTAGCCAACTTGGCCTCAACACAAATCTCACACTTGCGAATTTATTCCAAGTTGAGTTTAGGAATATATCCCAGATTAGACAAGTTTTTCAACGACTTGTAATATACATGCCCTAATCTAGCATGCCACAAATTAGGAGACTCAAGCAAATAAACAGAAGAATTTCCTTTATTTATTAGCTTCGGGTACAAATACACGGACTTTTTATCTACCACTGCAACATTGGCTTTAAAAAGTCCATCAACAAGATAACCCTTTCCCACATACATCCCTCCCTTAGTAAGTACAAATTTGTCAGATTCAAAAACAATTCTAAATCCTTTCTTACTAAGTATTGATCCGGAGATCAAATTCTTGCGGATGTCTGGAACATGAAGCACATCGTTAAGAGTAAGCTCTTTCCCCGATGTCCACTTCAGGATGACCTTGCCCTTTCCTTCAACCTTTGAGGAAGCTGAATTACCCATGAATAGCTGCTCATCTTGCTCTAGCCTTTGATATTCTGAGAATAACAATTTCTCCGAGCAGATGTGTCGGGTAGCTCCAGTGTCTACCCACCAATCCTTGTTGTTGGTTGTCAGATTCACTTCTGACACCACAGCAGAAAGGCTTGGAGATTCATGGTTGGTCATGTTCGCCTGTGGTTGACTCTTCTTGTTCTTCTTAAGACGGCTGCGACATTCATTTGCTTTGTGACCTTCTTTGTTGCAGATGTAACAGGTCCTTTGAAGCGCATGTTTCTGCCGTCTTGAGCCTTGCCTTTGTACCCCTGGGAAGGCTTCTTCCTCTTCAAGCTTTTGGAAGAAAACGCTTTCCCTTTGAGTCCTCGATCACATTTGCTTTTGCTTCGTAGGAGTTCTTGCTGTTCCTTTTCTCGGACTTGCGGTTATCCTCCTCTATACGAAGCCTCACAATGAGATCCTCCAACTTTAGCTCCTTTCTCTTGTGCTTCAGGTAATTCTTGAAGTCTCTCCACGCAGGTGGGAGCTTCTCCACGATTGTTGCAACCTGAAAAGTTTCAGGAAGAATCATACCTTCGGCCTCTATTTCGTGCAAGATAAGTTGGAACTCTTGCACCTGACTGATGACAGTCTTGGTATCCACCATTTTGTACTCCAGAAATCGTCCTACGACGAACTTCTTGGTACCAGCATCCTCAGTCTTGTACTTCTTGTCAAGACTGGCCCATAACTTCTTTGCCGTAGTGATAGGACTGTAGACATTGTTAAGAGAGTCATCCAGTCCATTTAAAACATAATTTCGGCAAAGGAAGTCACCTTGTGTCCAAGCATCGACTGCAAGGACTGAGTCCCGATCAGTTCCGGGTTCTGGTGGATCCTCCTGCAGGAATTTGGCCAGATGAAGAGTGGTCAAGTAGAAGAGCATCTTCTGTTGCCACCTCTTGAATTCTGTGCCATCGAATTTTCCTGGCTTCTCCGGCTTCGGGTTAGGAAGTGGAGTAGGCATCAAACTTTGGAGCTGCATGTTTGTTGCCTTGCTAGTGCTATCTTGATTTGTCTCAGACATTTTCTGCAAGTTCAAGCAGAACAGAAGTAAGAAACGTAATTGTCTTAAGAATGTTGATTATTCTGCTTAACAAGAATCAATCTGACAACTAATCAAGATCACTGAGATATCAACAATCTAATTGGCCAGGTCGGCAAATATCAGGTGGGAGGTTTTCCGTTCAATAGAACGTTCCTTAATTTAAGAACCACCTTTCAATTTCCTTCCTTGGTTAAAGCACCAATTAGACTGAATCAAAGTCAGTCTCGATATACTGTAAAGTATATCCCCTGTATAAAGGACTTAATCCACTTATACAGTATTTAGAGTGAGGTACGCTTAAAGCGAATCTCCTTAAGACAATTACGTCCCCCGCACCGGTGCTAACGGGATAATGGACGCTGGTCTCCCAAGATACAACACTCCTTCACGGTATTTGAATAGCACTACCAATCACCGTACGGTCAAATCTTAGTCAACCAGTACCTTCACAGGATCTTTGAAGCAGCGGTACAAGGACAAATTTCAAACGAATATTTGCCTTTACTCTCTGGAGGAGCACCCACTGTTGAGGACGAAGGAAGGTAGAAGAATATTTTTCTTCAGAAGTACCAGATTCAGACAACAATTCTTATAAAAGAATCTGTTGAATTTTCTGATTCCTCTTTCAGAACAATTTTGCAGAATCTCCTTTGGAAGTCGCTTCGGATTCCCACTTCTCGCTGGAAGCCGCTTTCCTACTTCACGCTGGAAGCACAGTTCAGAACGCCGAAAATCACTTCGCGCAGATCAGAACTCAGATAATAGAGAGAGAGAGATGTTTGGAATTTGGTGTGTTGAGAATGGAAATCTCGAGCGCTATTTATAGCGCTCCGGAATTTGGTTCGGATCCGTTCGCAGGCAACTGTTGGCGGGTGGGCTGGAGCGGATCGGGTTTGGTTCGGGTAGCGGAGTAACCCATACCCGGTTCAAAAGAACCAGGCCAGGTAGGGAACCCAAACCCAAACCCAAACCCGGGCCCGGGCCCGGCACCGGCCGGCCGGCCGCCGCCAGCGGCGGCGCACGCGCGCACGCATGTGCGAGCATAATTCCCTCCTTTTCGCGCGCGAAAACTCCAAGTACCCAAAGGGCACGCCCTTTGTTCTCAATTTTCTCTATTTATACATCACAAGCTTCCATCCCACGGCCAATGTGGGACTAAATGCTTTTAGCTATCTTTAGTCCCATTTGGCTTTAAATTAGGCAATCTTTGGACTTGAATATCTCATTCATTCGAAGTCGGAATTGAACAAGTGAATATACCACGTTCATCCCCAATGGAAGGAGAACACACTCCAACCATCATCCAGTTGATTCGATCAACGGATCTCGCCATAATTCAGCTCGAAGATTCACCTTCATATTCTTCAATTCCAACAAAAATTTGATAGATTTCAACATGATGATGACCCCAAAGAGAAACCAACATCCAGAAAGCTTCAATCTCCTCAAATATTTGAGAATTTCAACCCCAATCTTCTCAATTTCGCACCTTCTCGAAGACCCATTAAGTCTCCTTCCTTCGATTATGTCTCTCATGAATCACGATCTCGATCTCTTTCTCACGGAAACCTATTTTCTCTGTATTTGATGGTTAATTTGTTCAGGTTCGATCACTGGTGGGCGGTGATGCTGTCAGAGCTGCGTTAATCTCCTCACGTGATTGGATAAGTATTTTTTCATTATTGTTTGAGAAATTTTTCTTTTTTTTTTTCCAATCATATAAATTCAATCTTTTTCTTTTTCTTTTTTTACCTCTAATATATAGATTTTATGGTTTAATTTCAATTTAAATGTTTGACATATTCTTTAACATGCTTTTGGTAGGAATTCTTTGATTAATTAAGGTTAATTTATTAGTTAATATTCATGTTCTTGTTTAATTTATGAGTATGACATTTCAATTATAATTCTTGAAAAAAAATTCTTATTTTTTAGGGGAGGACCCTTGGCTGGATTTTTATTACCCTTGGTGAAAAATTCAGAAGAAGGCTAATCTTCTTAGAGAGAGATTTCACAAAAATTACTCTTTAGCTTCTGGCTTTTCTCAGAAAATTTTGCTTCTCTTTCAGGGTGCTATACTCTCACGATCTTTATTTTTAAAAATTTTTAGAACCAGACGAGAAGAAAATTCTTAGGCAGAAAACTCAAAGACTCAATCATTCGCATCGTTAATGGAATAAAGTAGTCGCGCGCTGACCAGACTTTCATTGGCACGCTTTCCTAGAAATCTCAGTAGAAGATTCTTTTAATTTTCTACAAAACTTTTGTAAAGTTTTTCCACCTCTGAATCAATGGAAAACATACACACACACATAAAGAGAGAGAGAGGGTCATAGTTGGGAGGAAGGAGTATGTGTATGTGAATATATGTGATGCGCACGTACAAATTGTTGTATCTGTGTTACAGAGGGTGGCACTATATGGGGGAAGACGAGGTATTATGTGTGTGTGTAACTATATGTGTGTAGGGGTAAATGTCTAAAAGGAATTTGCCTACACTTCAAATTATAATCTGGATCTAAAAGAGAGTAAAAAAAGACTCAGGTTTTACGTGAAAACCCAATTTAAAAAAAAATCATAAGAAGGAAGGGAAAAATTCACTATTTTTCAGAGGATTACAGCGGATTTTATAGAGATAAACCCTATTCTTCTAGCTAGATCTCTAAAAAAAAAAAATCTATCGTCCTTATCACCTCTAGATATCTTATATACTGAGCTCATGTCGGATTCAATAACCGAATGATCTACATGTTATGATCTTTCGCAATGGTCTGCAACGTGCTCTTGATTGTGGGAGTGATATCTGCTACTTTCTATAACTGCTCGTATTGAAATAGAAATCGTGGACCTTGTTCAAAATATGAAATGACATGGCAGCGTAATAGACTCCATAAATATCGGCGGGAGTTGATGAAATCAATTGCAAAAATTTTCTTGCTCAGGTTGAAAGAACTGACTTCGGGAGTATGAACGCCCTTGGGACAATCAATTTCCTCGGGAGAAGGAATAGTCTCAGGAATATTCTGGATGTTGCTCTTACTCGGAGGTTTTTCCTTGCGAGTGTCTTCAGGAAATTCTGATGACGAGGAACACGTGTCTTGAACCTAGCGTGGGTTACATTTTGACCACTACAATGTATGTGTGTGTGTATTTGTGTGTGTGTGTGTGAGTGTATATATAAATATGTACATGTGGGTGTGTTAAGATAGCGAGGGAGGAGTAGGGAAGTAATTGTGCATACATGTGGTGCATGTTATAGTTGTGGTATTTGTGTGATATATGTATATAAATATACCGATATGAATAGTATTGCAGCATGAGTACAATAAGATAAGAAGATGATCGAACGACTATTTAGTATGTCATGAACTCGTATGTACAAAGTGTTGAGATGAATCTGGGTAATATTTATAATACACGTTATTATTACAAGAGACTAATAAAATAAATAGTTGAGTGAATCGGACTTTTTCGATTTATGAATAGAATCAATGGAATACATAATCTGGATGCTTTGTTTTTATGTATCGTCGAGCTCCTATTTATCCATGTTCAATCTATATTTATGTTTATTACCTGATGTACAAATTATGTTTAGTATTGCTATGTATACCACTTCTTAGATTTCTTGGATAATTTTACTCACTGAGCTGTCGAGCTCACCCTTTTATTTATAATATTTTCAGGTCATGATAAAGATAAAACCTAGTATAAAACTTAGTGGATGTTTCTTTTGGAACCATATGAAGAATAAATAAGTTTTGTCTCCTCTGAATGGTTCATGCTTATATATATGAACACTAAACTTGATATGTACGATATGTAATATGTTTTAGACTTGGGAGTTAGATAGTTTGAGCATTGTTGGTGTTCTTTTAAGTTGGTGTTGAAAACAGTTATTGTGTTGAGATTGAGAATACCGAGAGGGGTACTCTCGAACTTATATATATATCGTTAATAGCCAAGATTGTGATCTCGAGGATTTGATAAGTAGGCCGGTTGTGGCTGGAATTATATAATTATAATATATGACATTGTAGTAATTACAGAGGAAATGCTGCCAAAATTTAGAAGAAGATCGAATATTATATGTAACTCGAGGATATTAGTAATTGGGACCGTTACAGTCTTAGTTAGATATGTGGCCTATTAGGCCTAACTAGTAACTATTTGGTTTGGCAAGTAAGTAGCTACCATGTAGTTTCTAAATTATAATGCGTGCTCTCAAGAGTAGCATGAGTTGGCACATTTTTCTTTGTTTGCTATTGTAGTCGCAGCATCGCTAATAAGAAACGAAGATTAGACACTGGATCTTCCTTTGGGATTTCGACACTTCGCAATTTATTTTGTAATTTCAATTCAATTGCTTTTTCCGTTGAGTTATCTGTGCGCAAATATAGTCCCGTATTGAAAAGTGAATAGAAAAATAATTGACTTAAATTGATTTTTAATCTCTATTTTTAGGCTCATCATGTGCTCGAGTACTCTCTAATAGTGGTATCAGAGCTTAGGTTGTGGCTCACACCTCTTACAATAAGCTCAATCAACTTTAAGATTTAGTTTTTAATAATAAGCACTGTTATTCTTCTAATTATGCAATAAAAAGAGAGATCCACTCCATCAGAGGAATGTCAACAAAAGCATTTCAAAAACAGAGTGTGTTCCAAAAGAGTTAGTGACCAAATGGTTGATGCCCTTGGTCAAATCAAGATTTTGCTCTGAATCCTAGTCCATTCTTGAAAAGGGTTTGTCAGTCCACACATGACATTGCCGAATATCCTCCAACTTTTTTTGGGGGAGAAAAGTTGGGTGGAAACCCTACTTAATTCATTAAGACAGTAAAACATAAAGTAGAGAGGTAAGTGTTGTTACAAAAACTTGATTATCTGCAAAGTTTATATAGTAAATCAACAAGCTTTGGAAGAACCTTCCTTCACCATAGCGGCCTACGAGGATGCGAAAATGACTTTTCCATCACTCACTGCACAACATAGACAACTAGGGAGGCAAAAATCTGTCACCTAAATTGAGTTAGTAATTAAACTTTAAGATATCAGCAAAATCAACAATTAACCCCAACAATACAATACAAAGGCATAAACAGAGTTACAGAGTAATACCTTAAAAAAAATAAAAATAAATAAAACAGAGAGAAACAAAGTTTGCTCCCAAGATTACCTCTACTCCTACTTTGTCAGTACTTTGAAGAAGCTGGGGAAATTCATCAGCTCAATGGCTTTCTGCAGCTTTACAATCTTCTTAGCTGCTGAAATTCCTGTCCAAAGATTGATATAATGAATGACATTAGTCATGAGGTGTAACCGAACAATTTGCTCATCCCTGACGATCAAACAGTTCCCGGCATGCCATATACATCAACATACAGTAGGAATAAAGGAGTTTCCACACTGATTTAGCATCTTTAATCCTAATTGTATCAGTAGAGATGTGAATTAGATCCTACACAGTTTACATCGATCTTCATATGTGTTGCAAAGAACTTCCGATCCCATTTGCATATGGACAAGTCAGAAAGAGATGATCATCACACTCCACATGTAATTTGCAGAAGGTGTACTTTTCATCACCCACCCAACCTTTTCGAGGAGCCTAACCTTGGTTCGAATTCTTTTATCAGAAAGGAACAGTAGAAGAATTTAACCTTTTGTGTGGAACAATTAAATTCCAAACTGAATAGTTGAGGCTACTGGCCACAACTCTAATATTCAAGAAGGAAAAAAAGAATTTAACTATGAAAGTGTTAGAAGCACACAATCTCCAGTGAGGTGTGTTAACAGACATTCCAAGTTCTGAGCAGTCAGGGCTTTGGAATGTAGATCTATCAACAATTGTTTTTTTTTTTTAAACATGATTTCAAGTTCTGAGCAGTTCTTCAATAGTAACATTCCATATCTGAGCACCATTCTGATATATTCTTTGGGAGCTAACGAGAATGTTTGTGGACTAGGCAAGACTGAAAAGATTGGGGAATGAAGATTGAACAGAAGATGAAGACAACCATCTGTTGATCCAAAATTTGATCCTGTTACCAGTACCTAAAGACCAAGTGACATTTCCTAGCAGAGTCTCCTTGATGCTCATAATATTAATTCAGAACCAGAATATCCTTTTAACTTCAATGGTCAAACGACTTCTTGGGACATATCTTGTGGTTTGTGATAACTCCTAGTTGAACAAGTTTGATTTTTCTTATACCTCTAATTGTTTGGAAACTAATGTCAGGGCAAACTAAAGATCAGAACACGGGCGTCAACCTTAGCGAGAAACATGTTTTATTTCTTTCAGGAAGAGACAACAAACAAATTGAGAAGTTATTCAAAATATATGCTAACTTTGATGCACTGTAGCTAATACATTTTCCACGAGTGTGACAGGGAAAAAGCTGGAGACTATTGGACACTTATATACCAAACCGAGTCCAAGCCTCTTGAGTTAGTTTTAAGAAGAGAACGATCTTTGTAAAGACTGACACACACTCTAAGAGTCGCTTATTGTAGTTATGATCGAAGACGATGTCACACCATAAGAGATGATGAAATGGGTTGAACTGATTCAATTGTTTACATTGATTTCCATTTTTTGAGACATTATAGTTTTATTTTTTTTCAGTTTATTTAAAGTAAATCAGAGAGAGAGAGAGAGAGAAAAAAAAAGATAGCAAACATCAAGCAATAAAATTGCTATATAATCCAACCCAATCAACTGCAAACTTGAGGGTTGAAATTGGGTCGAACAATTGGACGCCGACGAGATCAAGTTGGGCCCACGTGGGACCCAGCTTTCAGGGTAATGCTGACAGCAAATGAATAGCGAGTGCGTAGCTTGCAAACCACGCCGGTTTAAGGCAGCGGGCCTTGCGCACTTCTCTCCGCTTGTTATAATAAAAATAATAATCAAAATCAATTTAAATGAGATTTTCTCTTCTGATCCATATAGGAATTTTATCTATTTGAGAAAGAGAGAGTAGCGTCAACCATTTTCATCTTCTCCCTCTCTCAGCTCCCGCTTCTTCTCTATTTTTTTCTCCTCATCCTACTGACCGATCGGTCAGTTTTCCACCGATAACGGGTATATATTAAAAAAAGTTCTCCCTTGTGAGTAATGTGGAAACTTTGTTCGTCCATTCGTCCATTTTCTTCTTCCTCTGTCAGCTTTTCTTATTTATGCCTCTTTTCTCTCTCTATTCTTTTCCGGACCGATTAGTCGATCTTTCACTGACATTAAAAATATACTATTATTTATCAAAACTCATCAAAAAGATATTTTCTCCGATGACACATATAAAAACATTTTTCTTTCGTCCACTTGTCACTTTAATTCACGCCAGAAAGAGCAACCTTCTCTTTCTTCTCCCTTCTACTTCCTCTTTTTCTTCTTTTTTTTCTTCCCCCCCTCCTCTTCTGATCAGTCGATTTCTCAAACATATTAGTATAATCTAAATCAATTAACGGGAGTTTTCTCCCGCGACTCGTAAACAAGCTTTTATCTGTCCGTCCGTTTTTTTTTCCTGTCTCAGTTCTCCGCCTTCCTTCTCTGCCTCTCTTTCTCCTCCTCTCGGAAGTTTCCCACCGACTGCGCTTAGTTGGTAATAATAACGCGGCGGGATAGGATCATGTCCTTCTAATTTTCGATCCTCACTTCAAAAATTTTCAATTCGATTCGATTCGATTCGATTCCTCTCCATGGATTCGGTGGAATTTTGAGCTGAAGGCTCGGGTTTGAGATCCTCAGCCATGGATCTACCCACCGCTGCCTCAAGATCTCGACTCTTCCAGCTTGCCTTCGTCCTCCTCATCCTCTTCGTCTCTGCGTCGTCGTCTCAGGTGACATCTCTTTCTCCGGTTGGAACTTTTTAAAAATTTGTGGCTGCGAGAAGCAGCCAGCGAGCAATTTTTATGGATCTCGATTCTATCGGTCAGGAATTGGAGGCGGAGGGTGCCGAGAATGCGTCGGTTGACTCAACGAGACCTTTGGATCGCCGCACCAAAGTGAGCTGATTCTCTACTGTGTTATTCTTTTTGAAATTTTTCTTCAAGTTTTTGTATTCAATTTCTTTTGGTACACAGATGTTTTTGCACGCGGTAAAGAAAGCCTCTAAGGGCGAGGGTGTTCTTGATTTGGGAGACGCTGGTCTAGGGCTCTTCGATGCCTTCTCGTGAGTTTCTCCATGATTATAGTCAGCGAGGTCAGGCTCAAAATAATTATTCAATTATGTTGGTTAATTCTCTGTACAATATTAAGGTTTGTATAGATCTGCGTGCAATGTGAATGAATGTTCTTACCTCTTTGTTGCTTGTTCCCTCTAGATTGGAGATGAGACGTTTATAATTGCGGCTCTTATGGCAATGCGGCATCCAAAGTCCATTGTTCTGTCTGGTGCACTGGCTGCACTTGTTGTTATGACAGTAAGATCTCTAATCAAATGACCTTGATTTACCCTTTCTTTGCGATGAAAAATGATGAAACTGAAATGAAAGTGTTAGCCAGGAACTTGTCCCTTTCCTTTCTTTACAATTAGGTTGAATGCGCTGTCTTGCTCAGTTTGCCCCATCTTTTTAGTTACTTTTACGGTCAAAGAGTATGCAACTCGGTAGCTATTCTTGTTGGGATTTTTCCATCCAAAACTTAAAATAACAAATAATTTAATAAAATAAATATGAACAACATTAC
This sequence comes from Agave tequilana, assembly GCA_038442645.1. Taxonomy (NCBI): domain Eukaryota; kingdom Viridiplantae; phylum Streptophyta; class Magnoliopsida; order Asparagales; family Asparagaceae; genus Agave; species Agave tequilana. The sequence continues at coordinate 151,219 of JAVJIF010001529.1, forward strand.
CGGTCTCGGGGAAGACGCATGATTGCTGTGCTAAAAGACGTATCGCCGACCTCGTGCGGTCAGCCAAGGCAGATGTGCCTCTTAGCGATACTACCCCTCTCTACCGGTGTCCCTTGCGTGCACGATCACGAAGGGGAGGTGACCTCGAATTGTAAGCAATGCCCAGATTAAAAGAGGAAGGTGAAATTTGATATGAGAAAGAGGGACGAGAGAGAAATCCTTTTTTCCATTTTAATTCTCTTACTTCTACTTTCATGATCTATATATATAGTGAAGCTTAGCCCTTAACTCTTAACAACTAACCCCACTAATATGATAACTAACCCTACTTTCTATAACAATAACCCCGTCAGTGGAGTAGTGGTTAGAGACCAAGTCAAGTAGTTTATTTAAGAATTTTAATCTTTTTTATATTTTAATAAAATATTCAACAGTCCCCCTAAAAGATTGAAATTTCAAATAAAATATAGGAGATGTAAGAATATCTGGGCATGTTATCCTATGGAATCGGTGCAGGTAGCTTTCGGCTTTGAACCTATACTTAGTGATATTTTGTCGCATCTTGAGGGACATAATGGACTAGGCCTTGAATTAGGCCCCTTTATCAAGAATTGACAAAGCACACATATAATGCTTACAATATTGGGTCGCGGGGTGGAGCGTTATGGCCATGCTCACATACCGACTCATGAGAGTTTCTAGGGGTCAGCCCTGCCTATCTAATTGCAGCCTTCACAGTTCCTCTCACGTAGGTAAGTCCTCAAAAGGTATCTGTGATCGGAATGATACCTCCCACACTACATGCGTTGGAGTTATTAAGAGCATAAGCTTAACCTAACCGATCACAATGTGAGCACTGTCATCATAGGAATGAGGTAGTTGTTATAATAGTGCAAATCATAAATGCATCTAGTGCTACATAGGAGTGTAATCTCTAGTCAGTGCTCCACATGAGAATCACCAGTCCAACTTTTTTTCTACCACATTGAACCTCTTTTATGGGACCGGCTCAGCAATCAAGAAGTTTGGTTCCCGCTGTCGGTGATCTCTACTATGGGCTTAACCCCATCCCCTCGATGATTCTAGGATTATTCTCGTAGATAGACCGTTTATCAAAATGGACTTTATAAGGTACAGGGTCATATGTTCGCGTTTCGAAGTTCATGAAAAACTCCATCGTTTTGAATCACGTACAAGTTAGAAAACCTAAACTTGATAGAATCTTTTTAATAAAAGTGTGTAGTGGCAAGTATAGATCGAATCCACAGAGACTTGTACTTAAAAATTTAGTTATTAAAATCTCACTTTTATCTTATTCTAGTTGAGAAATCCCTTGGATGAAGGTTGAAATTTTGTTTTTTAAAATAAATAAATAAATAAATAATCTTGTAGAAGAAAGCAAAAGCAAAATAAAATATGAATAAAGTAAAAGAAAAAAAGAAGAAGAAATACTAACCTTTTTGCGAAGATTTGAATAACCGAAGTAAAAAAAAGAAATTAAGAGATTGGTACGAAAGGAAGAGAAGATGAACTAGTGAACTTATTTCTTGTCGTCGCCTTTTTGTCTCTCTCCTCCAAGCGATGCGGAAAATAAAAGAAGCTAATAAAAGAAAGAGATGACTTCATGGAATCAAATATGCAAGAACAGAATAGCATAAAAAAATAAATAAAGAGAAAATTAAAGAAAAACTTAGACTGAACGCCGCAAGATCGTGAAGAAGAATTTTGAATTTTATTCAATAAGCATCAAATATAAAGCTTTTGACCTCTCTAATCTCGCATTACAACGCTCAAAACTCTCTTTTTCTAGCTTTTCAGCCCTCTGGTCTCCTCCTTCTCTCTCAATGAATACAGATATTTATAGAAAATAGTGATAAGAGAGAGCGTAAGGAGATAGGAAGAGTTGGCTATTTTTGAATTTTAATTTTCTCATTATCTCCAAACTTGATTTATCCAGAATTCTGATCTGCAGCTTATTGGCGTGTTGATTGCTGAATATTACTTATCAGATGATAGAATTCGAAACAGTGATCAATATAAGAGTTGTAGCCCTTTAAATCTTATTTCTGGATCATCTTAAATCATCAGATTTGAGATTCGGTAGCGAAAGTTACGATTAAAATGCTAAATTGTATTCAGTCTGAATCCGAATTTAAATTGCTTCATCTCAACCGTTGATCTTCTCTCTATTCATTTATCCTCAACAAACCCAATAGGGTCTTCAAAATTCATTTTTCTTTTGAATTTTTATAGTATTATCTTATCTGATAAATCCAATCCTCAAATAAGATAGACTAAAGATTCTCTGAATTTGAGTCGATCCCTGTTTGATTTGAACTTTTTGGGTTTGTTTGGATAGGATCCATGTTTATCTTCTCTTTATCATCCTGTAAGGATTAGGACATTAAGACAAGAGAGTTGTAATGATTTATTACAGAATATATGTAGGAATGTAATAATATTTATGCAATATATGTATCCAAACACACCCCACACTTATATTTTGCTCGTTCTCGAGCAAAACAAAACTAACCTAAGGTTTTTATTGGACCACTTTCGCAGGTCACACGATTGCACTTAGCATGTGCAATAAGCCTTTAAACCTCTAGATTACCCCTAGAGGAGGAGTTGTAGTCTCTTGAGGGTTTTTAGCGGATTACACCCACAAAATCCATAAAGAAAAGAAATAATTTGTTAGTATTTTTGAAAATACATTTTGAAAAGAAGAGAAAATATTTGAAGTGTTTTTACAAATATTAAGCAACTTGTAAGTTATAAGAGTATCAAATTATTCACCCCTAGACTTAGCCTCTATTCAAATATTTGTTATCAATTAAGATTAGGAATAAAATTATATTCTCATCTAGTTTATTATTTTACCCTAAGTCATATGCATTTTGTGACCGTGAATAATTTGACTAAGAGTTCTTTAACTCTAACTCTTATGCCTTTTTTGTGCATATACTGGTTGTAATATTTCTTAGTTTTCTTGGTTTCTAATTTGCCTATGTAATGAGCCTTAGCCGGTGACTCCCAAACCGGACGGTTTTAGGGCACCAGATGAGAAAACACCCCAAGGACTTAAGACTCGAGCAAACAAGGCCATAAAACTAAGGATTTATTTGGTGATATGAAACACTTTTAGGCGTGAATAATCATGCTTTATGAGACACAAATATCCAGTTTAATCAGAGGATTCTTATTATATATAATATATATTTTTTTCTTCTTTTCTTCTTTTTTTTGAAGGCATAAGAATCTTTGTTTTTGAACCCTAAGTATGTCAGTATATAAAAGATGCATATTTTATCAAGGTAAAAATCAAGACTGGATTACTTTTTCAATTTTTTCTTCCTATCCCTAGAAATTAAACAAATATTCTTATTTCAACCAAGTATAAGAAATACTAATTATGATTCTCTTATTCCTTAAAATTAACTTAATTTCTTGCAAAAATAAGTCAAAGTATTATTTTTCTTTTCAAAAAGTTTTTTTAACAAAGATAATGTTTTTAAATATTTTTTATTTTTTAATCTTTTTTATTTATTTTTTTGTAGAAGACCTAAAAGAAAACCTATGTTAACCCTCCCCACACTTAAACGTGACATTGCCCTCAATGTTAAATGTATGCTCATTATGCTAGTGTTGAAAATGAACAAAATAAGGGGTGGATAGTACCTTAGGAGCTGCCTGTCATGCGGGTGACCTGGGTTCGATCCCCGGCAACGGCGCCAAAAACTGTTCGCGTTTTGAAGTTCATGAAAAACTCCATCGTTGTTGAATCACGTACAAGTTATGAAACCTAAACTTGCTAGAATTTTTTTAACAAAGTGTGTAGTGGCAAGTATAGGATCGAGTCCACAGAGACTTGTTCTTGAAAATTTAGTTATTAAAAATCTCACTTTTATCTTATTCTAGTTGAGAAATCCCTTGGATGAAGGTTAGAATTTTGTTTTTAAAATAAATAAATAAATAAAAGATCTTGTAGAAGAAAGCAAATGCAAAATAAAAATATGAATAAAGTAAAAGAAAAAAGAAGAAAGAAATACTAACCTTTTTGCGAAGATTTGAATAACCAAAGTAAAAAAAAAGAATTAAGAGATTGGTACGAAGGGAAGAGGAAGATGAACCAGTGAACTTGTTTCTTGTCGTCGCCTTGTTGTCTCCCTCCTCCAAGCAATGCTGAAAACAAAAGAAGCTAATAAAAGAAAAGAGATGACTTCATGGAATCAAATATGCAAGAGCAGAATAGTATAAAAAATAAATAAAGAGAAAATTAAAGAAAAATTTAGACTGAACGCCGCAAGATCGTGAAGAAGAATTCTGAATTTTATTCAATAAGCATCAAATACAAAGCTCTTGACCTCTCCAATCTTGTATTACAACGCTCAAAACTCTCTTTTTCTAGCTTTTTCAGCCCTCTGGTCTCCTCCTCTCTCAATGAATACATGTATTTATAGGAAAATAGTGATAAGAGAGAGCGTAGGGAGATAAGAAGAGTTGGCTATTTTTGAATTTCAATCTTCCTCTTATCTCCAAACTTGATTTATTCAGAATTCTGATCTGTAGCTTATTGGCGTGTGATTGCTGAATATTGCTTATCAGATGATAGAATTCGAAACAGTGATCAACATAAGAGTTGTATCTCTTTAAATCTTCTTTCTGGATCATCTTGAATCATCAGATTTGAGATTCGATAGCGAAAGTTATCATAAAATGCTAAACTATATCCAGTTTGAATCCGAATTTAAATTGCTTCATCTCATCCGTTGATCTTCTCTCTATCTATTTATCCTCAGCAAACTCAATAGGATCTTCAAAAATTCATTTTTCTTTTGAATTTTTATAGTATTATCTTATCTGATAAATTCAATCCTCAGATAAGATAGACTAAATATTCTCTGAATTTGAGTCGATCCCTGTTTGATTTGAACTTTTGGGTTGTTTGGATAGGATCCATGTTTATCTTTTCTTTATCATCCTGCAAGGAATAGGACATTAAGACAAGTGAGTTTGTAATGATTTATAATAGAATATATGTAGAAATGTAATAATGTTTATGCAATATATGTGTCCAAACATCATATATATGGCTTAAAGCTTTTTCATATGTTTTATATTTTGTTGCAAGCATACTGCCCATCTTATGAGAAACTTCCCCCTCAATTAGGAGACATACAACATTTGATCGTAAAGATGGTTGCATGTTAGGGTTGGCTATATATCCTACCTTCCGAACTTGCCTCACCATTTCATATATAATCTCAAATGGAACTTTTTATCTCATAAGCGTATCACCATATATAAATTCTTTATGCCACATTATACATATAATTTTCAAATATAAAAATTAATTTATGAGTAAGATAAACTGACCATATGAGCACAAGTATTTCTTGTTCCCACTAGCGTGCCACACATTTGCTGTTGTTGCTCATTCCATTTGGATTAGAGAAATCGAATTAACAAATAACAAATGAATTCAAATATTTGTTAGTGAGATTTAACAAGCATTGAAAATTGAACTCTATTTGAAAATATTTAATAAATCAGATAATTGTCAATCTGCAATTAAAATACTTAAAGCATGCAATTAAAGAATTTTTTTGCTGTTTCTCAAGCAGAGTTTAATAGCTAGTTTGTCCATCGTAGACTTGTTAAAGCACATCATCAACAAAAGTAGATATAAAATTTAATTTTGATAAATAAGATTAGAACAAATTCTTAACCTCCATAATTGCAGAATAGACATGAAAATATTTGTAATTTAATGAACATGGTCTATGGTAAGATCTGTAACTAAAATAAACATAATTGATTCTGTAATGAAATCTATAAAAGAAATAGCAAAATGAGTCTAGAGATTACTCACTAAATACAGTAATAGTAAGAATTAATTATTATTCATATGTAAGTAACCAAATAAAATAAACTATCCAATAGAGCCAAATGTGACTTCAATTGATTTAAAACTTGTATATCAAATTATCAATTAAAGCCATAAATACTCATTAAATGTGTCATCCTATGCTCGTATTATATGAATACAAATTCAGATAAAAACACATGGAATATAAAATAATATATACTCATATTAGAAGCACAATTTATTTACACGAAAAATTTTCCAAATCCTTAGGACCTATCAACATTATTAATTAAAATCAATCCATACTAATAAACATACAAACTTTCTAACAAGAAAAATTAGTAAAACTCCACCGAAATATGACAGAAGGAATGAGTGTGATTTCTGATTTCATGACATACACCCAAATATGATATATGAAGATGAAAATTTTTCCCTAAAAATGAAGATGAATATAATTTTTTTCCAGCATATCCTAAGAAGAGAAAGAAATGGGTCCTTAATTCAAGAAAAACATCACTTCAAAGTCTATGTCTATTGACCTGAAAAAAAATTTATAAGCTTTTTAAAGTTTCAATTCAGTGAAATTCCTACTCAGAATAGCCTAAAAAGCACCAAGCCAAAAATAAAAATTTGAACACCATCCTCATCTGTAGCTTCCAGAAGCAAAAAAACAAACATATCCATGTACCAACCACAAAAATTCTATTAAAGGCGCATAAAGGTTTGAATTCAGCTAAAATCTCGATCGCTAAAATCTCGATCATAGGCAAGACATCAGGCAGAATTCTTATAAAAAATTCAACTTTTAGCTATACGAATCAAAGCAACCTTGATAGATCAAAATCAGAATCCAATTTTGATAAGCCCAAACTCCTCTGTTCAAAATCACTCATCAAATTAAAACTCCAATAACTCCAATAAGAACAAAAAATACAGAACCAAGACCAAAACTGATCCCAGAGACAAAACCCCTCAATCAAAATCAACCTTGCCATCATCCATGTCCAAACTTTCTGCATGTAGCTCCTATACACTTGTTGTCCTCATCAGCCTAAAAGCCAACTTTCTCACTTATTAACTAATTCGTAATTAATTCTCATTAATTTAATATCCTCAAAGTAAGAAATTTGTTTTCCTAAATGCAACAACGTTTAGTTTTTATCTTCTAACACTTAAGTGATTTAGGCACAATTAAATTGTCCATTCTCATTTAAAACTTAAAATTAAGAAATGTGCTACCTTCATTTCGTCGTAATGAGTATATATTGAAAAGTTATTATGACAAGGATGCTATACTCATAAACACAAAACATGAGAAGTAAACTTGAGAGGAACAATATGACATAATGTACAACCAATAAAGTATGTTAGTTGCTGCTAATGTTATACTGCAAACAGACTATTTATGCTCATACTCATCTAAGGGCTGTTTGGATTCAAGGAATTGGGTAGAAGTGGGAAGTGTCTTTTCTCATTTCCGCTGTTCATCCAAACACCGAAAAAGAAAATGGAAAAAGTTCTTTTCCTTTTCTCTTTTCTCTTTTACACAACCAATTCTTCACTTCCAGAGTGCTACAGTTAATTTTGTGGTCATGTAAATCTCATCGTAATAAGTTGTAGCACAAAACAGTTAATTTTTTGTTCATGTAAATCACACTTGCATTCTAATACAGTCCAAATTTTATTTTCTTAATTAATTTTTATTTTAATATTATTTTGTGGTCAACTTTGTGGTCAACTTTTCCACTTCCACTTCCACTTCCACATTACCATCCAAACACCGGAAAAGACATAACATTTACAAACCACACTTCCCAACAACATTCAAACACAAAAAAACTTACTAACCAATTCTCGAGTTCCCAAGGGAACTATTACCACATCCTCACTTCTTCACTTCCTCACTTCTCTCTTAACCAAACAGGCCCTAAAACCAGTTAAAATTAGAAATTACACTGCCATCATTAGCAAAGATAGATTGAACAAAGTTATATGGCATGAATAAAATAGTTGCTTCTAAGCATAAATTGTGAAAGTAAAATTGAGAGGGACAATACAACATACAATCAACAAGCTAGGCATGGTAGATGCGACAAATTTTACATTGCAAACCAACTAGTCATCCTAGACAGTGTTACAAAATGTGGTGTGTTTTCATGCTTTCAACATGCTAGCTTAGACTGGTTTTGAGTTTAAAAAATGTGGGAACAGAGAATGATAAAGAGAGGTTTATATAGGAGATGGTGGCAGGCCTTGAAATAGTCACGATCTAAAATCTGAACCCCCGCGTCTATATGCCCCTGCATGTATAAATCAATATGCGCCAGCATATGCGAGCGAACAAATCAATATGCCTTTTAGATTGTTGGGATTTTTCCATCCAAAATTAAAATAACAAATAATTTAATTAAATAAATATATGAACAATGTTACCGGTCTCGGGGAAGACGCATGATCGCTGCTCTAAAAGGCATATCGCCGACCTCGTGCGGTCAGCCAAGGCAGATGTGCCCCTTAGCGATACTACCCCCTCTGCCGGTGTCCTTGCGTGCACGACCACGAAGGGGAGGTGACCTCGAACTGTAAGCAATACCCAGATTAAAGAGAAAGGTGAAATTTGATATGAGAAAGAGGGAAGAGAGAGGAATCCTTTTTTCCATTTTAATTCTCTTACTTCTACTTTCATGATGTTGTATATATATAGTGAAGCTTAGCCCCTAACTCTTAACAACTAACCCCACTTTCCATGACAATAACCCCATTAGTGGAGTAGTGGTTAGAGACCAAGTCAAGTAGTTTATTTAAGAATTTTAATCTTTTTTATATTTTAACAAAATATCCAACAATTCTAACACATGTTGCCTAGGGTTTTCCTTTTTCCTTATTGGATGATCCTAATTCATGCTATGATAATATTTTAGGTATTGTCAACTGGACTAGGTAGGATTGTACCAAATTTGATATCAAGGAAGCACACAAACAGTGCAGCTACAGGTACTTTATTCTTTACTATCTTTAATACATTACGTATCTTTCTCTGTTAATTTTGCGGATAGTGTCATGTTCTAACTGTTATTGTGTCTTAAAATTTTCTGCTGAGCCGGAATCTACTTGTGAGAGATCTTTTCTGGTAGTTGTTCTTGTTTGTTCAAGGATCTGTAATACATGTAGAGGTTTCGGAATCGAGGTGCAGTCATTGCTTCAATTGGTGTAATCGGGAGAAGGGAATAGAGGCCTGTATAATTTCACCATGTCTATAGGAGTCCGAACCATGAAACAAGGGATTCTTTTTTTTTATGTGATTATGTAGTGATAAGAGACAACTTCTCACTAATGCTAGCAACCAGATATTCTACACTTTGATTATCATATGTTTGTAGGAGTGTGTTAATCTGGAATAGCATCTTGTCATGTCTGAAATTGACTCTACATTCAGTTACTCTGAAAGTTCTTAATTGAACCTGAATATCAAAAATATTAATTTATCCCCACGCACATGAAAGCTAGTCCCATGCTTGGAGAGGTTGGCTTTTATGACCTCTCCCTCTCCCTCTCCCTCAACTAACATTTATATCCATGAACCTTGGGGTAGGCATAGATAAGAAGGTCGGTAGGGAGAAGAGACTGGAATATAGGCTTTTGCATATATGCTTTCACTTTCTTTGATAGTAACTCATAATATCAGGGGTCACTTTCTTTTGTAACGAATAAGTATGACTGGAATACCTTTGCTGGTATAACTTATCAAACACTTCTCAAGCTGGAATGTAGGTATGGGTGCAGGTATGCACAAAATTTGGTCTCCATTGAAGGGATTGTAGCAAAACCTTCAAATTCAAATGGTAAATCACATCATTCCAGTTGCTACTCCATTTATCTTTATCTCATCCCAGGATTGGTTAACTGTCTTTAACAATGGATCGCGGGACGGTGACATCTTCTGAAGTTGGAGATTACCCTGACTGGAATGAGTAAATGAAACTGATAAGCTTCTTTCTTAAAGTTGATCTTAGAAAGTTATTTAATAATAGAAGAGAAATTGCTGCTGCATGCATAAAACTTTACGGGCTTTAGTGGATTTGAATGGGGCTAGAAATTTTAGCGTGCCTAGAAACCAGAAAAGAAGAAATAACAATAAGAAGAAATGGTTATGATTTGCTTTCTTCTATTACTTCTCTTTTATATCCATTAACTAGTAATAAGATGTGCAGCTGAAACTAGCACGATGTCTAGAACCATGATTTGAAGCATTTAAATTGATAACCTAACCATTTAACATGATTTGGAAACTTTGAAGCTTATGACACTATTTTTGGTTGGCCAAGGCACATCCTAAACTACATAGATCTGAAAACTTGTTCCAACAAGTGCCTTTTATGACCAATGGATTAACAGGAAAAAGAGCTAATAATCATTCCATTTTTTGGTTTTTTGGGCACTCTAATTGTGGGCAACTAGACGTCCATAGTGGGTGGGTGCATATAGTAGGTGCGGCCTTATTTAGGAGGCCAAAACGCACCTAAGTAGCCAGCTGTGATAATAATGAGTACATATATCTCCATATTTCAGATTTATGCAATTTAAAGGGGACATGCAAAAGTTTGTTAGAAAGACTGAGAGGCTGATTGTATTAAGATATGAATGCAGCGCACTAAAATATGAATGTCACATTTTCAGTCTCAACTAAGGGCCTGTTTATTTCAGAATTTGTGGGCGCCATGTAGAATTCCCATATTGGTGTGTTTGGTTGGCACAAAATCAGCCCAAAAAATTGTCTCTGGGTTGCTTCAGTTTTCCTCTCCAAATGGGGAGGAAAATGCCCAAAAAACTGATAATGTCAGTTGGGCTGATTTTCCAAGTGGATTTCTGATTTTGTCATATTTTTAAGTTGGGCTTTTCTTGCTGAACAGGCCCTAACACAAAGAGCTTGCGGGAGTGACGGTTGTAGTGTATTGAATACATATGTCAGGTAGGAATATTGTTTCCCATGTAACACCCTAATGTGCAGTATACCTGTTAACCCCTTACATTACAATCTTGGTTGGAAACCTCTTCCTCCTCATGCTTCAGGATGGCATATACTCTAATCCCATACTCTTTGATACTCAATGCCAATTCACATGTTCAACCTTTTTATCCGCAATAACAGTGGAACCTTAATTTTCATTTGGCTTGCGTAGTTCCCATTCATGTCTCACAGAGCAAAGGTTAAAGGTCTAGTAAAGGTTTAATATTAAAGAAACGTATCTTTGTACTCGTTGGAACAAAGATTAGTCATCTTCATTCCTCAGGATTCACATAGATGGGGCTGTTTCTTTAGAGTGCCATGAAGAATCTTTCAATTTCTTTATAACAAACAATGAAGTCATTTTTAAGCATCAGTTTTGCTGTTGCATATCCACTCTATTTATTTGTAATTTCAGTGGTTCTATCCATGTGGATAAATTTATCAAAGAACAGTGTACCATGACCTCGGAGCGCTTCTATAGGACTGACAGAGATGCAGGATAAAAAAAAAACAGCTTAGGCGTATGCCATTGGCATGCTATTAATGATAATGAGCTTTACAAATAAATCCAAGAAGCCCAAGCCGGGACATATTCTTTTAGAAGAGCCTCAGTCATCCTATTTACTTGCACAATGTAGGTGCACATGCACACCCATAAAATTAAGTTTCTATCTCAAGTAATCCCCAATGTTCCCTCTTTGGTATACTTCCTTTGGAGAGAAGTTTGAGAATAAGGCTATTAATGTAGAGGATAATATTACTTGACTTTGGGGAAAAAAATCATTGTATAAAGATATAAATTTGAGTCTGGTTGTTGATGAAGGATAGATATCTCTTACTTGTGGACATGGTTTTGATTTATATTTTGAGAAAAACACCGAGAACCCCCCAAACCCACTCCACACTCACGGGCGCGTGCAGTCGCGGGACGAGCATGCGCACACACACTCTCACTCATCAGAAGTCTGGCTATATAGATATCCGCTGCATATGCTGCCACTACCAAATCTTTGGCTACATATATGGGCGAGCACGCACACACACTCACTCATCAGAAGTCTGGCTATATAATAGATATCCGCTGCATATGCTGCCACTACCAAATATTTGGCTACATATATGGTCTATACAGTATTCTCTTGGCCTCATAACTGGCTGCATATGGCCCTTTTTATGCAAACAAGGGCATATATTCGGTGTTTTAGCATATTGCTAGGAACTGTTGATTACCATGCTGATAACAGGTGTAACATTTTGGCTATGCCATTTTCATCATATGTTTATCTTTTCTTTAAATATAAAATAACTTTCTTCTTTGTTTAGTTTGGTTTATATTTTATTTTGAGATGATGACAATGTCCTTCCTTGAGATGTTAGATGTAAACATAGATATTGTTCTTACCAAAGTTTCTCAGTCTCTTGTAAATGCCGACTGAAGATTAACAGCACTTATGCTTTTATTAAAAAAAAAATATTCCTTCACAGTACTATATGCATTCTTTGGCCTCCGACTGCTGTATATTGCTTGGAGATCTGATTCAAAGGCATCACAAAAGAAGGAGATGGAAGAGGTATGTAACTTTTATTCATAAGAAGTAGAATATGCTTCTATTAGCCTTCCTTGTGTTGGATTTCTGACCACCTTGTTTAGCCAGTTAACATTTAGTATATATAAATTTTGTGTTTGCCTCTCTTTCATTAGTTTTGCAATGCATTTCAAAATTTGTGGGGAATGTGATTTCACTTAACTATTTGGCTCATCTTGTCCCATATAGATGAATGTGTCTTCTATGGAAAATCATACCTTACCTACTAGTGTAGACTCTTTCATGATCTAGGAGAATTGGAGACTTGCTCCTCGGTTGCATGAACTTAAACCGCATGACCAGAAGAAAGGATCGGTTTACATTATATTGGTGCTTGCTAACCACCATGTGGTCAAGTTTAGGGATCAGGCATCTAGCCAAGATGCAAGAGCCAAAAAAGACAATAGCGTGTTAGTCCAATTTGAGAAGAATTTTGTGCAATTTTATGTATTTTCCTCTTTCTTTATTTTTGATTTTATTTTAGTTGTTTAGTACCACATCGGTTATACCCGGATGTTGGGAGTTTTGTAAAGTATATAAATAGACTTCATGTTTTAGACTTGGAAGAATAACAAAGAATTTGAAATTAAGATTAATTTGTATGAGATTTTTATCTCAAATTTGATTAGATTTTATTCCTATTTCTCTTAAATAAAACCTAACCATATTCTCTTCTTTCTTCTCCTCCCTTTCTTTACCGAGTCACCATCCATTCTCGTTCCCTCGTTCTCTCTCTCCTGCACTGCTCTTTTCTTACTTCTCTATTCTCTCAACACCCAACAAACCCAACACCGCCACCACCACTCAATCGTGCCGCCGCCGCCATCGTCCCGAGACCATCAGAGTTTGTCGCCTGACGATCTCTGATATCTAACCATCTCGGCAGCAACACCAAGGCCGTGTCCTCAAGGCCTCCCTCCTGTGCCCTGCTCTTCTCTTCCTCTTCGCCCAACCAACCTCCGCCAGAGTGCGATTCCGACCGCCTCCTTGTGTTCTTTCACCTGTAAGCACGTCGACAACCCACATCTGCACCACCATCGACCTCGCACCGTCACGACCACCACTTCTATCCTCTTTCGACTTCGCCACAGCATCGCTGAAGCCCTTCGACAGCCGCCGTCCTCTCCCGAGGCTCGCCTGCGTCTTATCTTCGTCAAAGAACCCAACCACTTACCTGTAAGAAGAAAGAAGAAAGGTGAATTCGGGTTTCAAATTTAGCCCGACCCGATCCACATCCACCCGCTAGAGAAGTCGGGTGTAAGTCATCCTAACTTTGTGCTACGATAAATCAACCCGCACCCACATGTTACAGTATCAGAACGGGTTCAGAACATCAACAAACCCGTTAAGAGCATTAGCTTGGGTTTCAGTCCGTAACTTTCACATTTTGTGCCCAATTTAGTTGATTTTTGAGGCGTTACAATCGTGATGACTAGATGTACGCACCAACATCCTCTACAAGCCACAGATCTCTGTGATGCTCAGTAGGTAACTTTCTTTATAATTCATCTGGTTATTCTGTCCATTATATTCTACTTGTAGACTGTGGTTAATACATTCGAATGATTCAATGTCAAAAGAGAGTCATGGCAAAGAACTTTGGTATGAATGTAATAAGTTGCATCTAAAGATTGGATATCTTTAACACCTTCTTTGGATAATACCGAATACCAAATACATTATCTATGCGATCCGTGTAAAATAAAGGTGTTTTGGGAAGATCCAAGAACCTGTTTCTTCTTCTGTCAGGAATTCTTCTAATATCCCCGAGCATGTCTAAGCAACAAAATGCATACTGCCAGATGCATAGAATTCTTTGTGGTAAGACTTCTTGTCAAGCCAGTCATTTCTTGTGCGTTCGCTATTTCTTAAAGTAGCAGTCACAAAAAATGTGGAACATTAACTGGGTGTAGACTGGATAGCACACTTTCTGAGAATTTGGAGGCCTTTTTTTGGATGGCTGACATGAAGAGTGCAAACTTAACTCGTCTTCTCATGATAAACTTTGCAGAACTTTTTCAATTTTTTTAAAATTTGAAATAGGTTTCAATCATTGATGTAATACGAGAGGATCACAATCACCTTCAATTAAAAAAATAGAAACTAGGGTTTGAAAGGAAGAAAATAAGAAATGAGAATTAGGATTTAAGAAGATGATAAGTTTGGACTTCGCATCCCTTGCACTACGAGCTCCACACCCAATCTCAAGAACTCAAGGCTCGAGAAATTTAAACTGAATTTTTTATTTAATCATTGTCTACCAATAAGAAAGTATTGATATCTATTTATAGGCTTTATAAAAGGATACTTTTCGGATATAACTGATGTGGCACTAAAAACACAATAAAATAATAACTAAACTCAAAAATAAACTAAGGTAAAGAAACACTGGTGTGATGTCTTCATCAGTGTTTTAAAAACCCCATTTTATAACCCGTTATAACTCGTTATATAACATAACGCTGACCAATCGTTATGTAACAGGTCTAAAAAACACAATGTTTGATAACTATGCTTATTTTGCTCGTAACTTACGTTACGTTACGTTATTAATGTAACACACCGAAATCTATGTTACGGTGCCTCTTATTCTCTCGGCTAGGGCAAAAAAAAATCCCCCAAATTCGTTCGCTCGTCCTCTCTGCAATCTTGTCGTCGTGTCCTAGTCGGCCCCGAGAAGAAGAAATACCTCTGATTGACAATAAAAGAAAAGATATACCTCTGATGGATATCCATCGTAGTAGTTCTCGCTAGCGTCATCTCCAAGCAGTGGTTCTCCATCTCCAAGCACAAGTAAGCTCTCTCTTTCCCAATCTCCCCCTGGATCTCTCTCTCCCCTCGATCTCTCTCTACTTTATCGCCTCGATCACCCTCTCTGAGATCGGGAGAGAGAGCAGAGAGAGATCGGAGAGAGAGAGAGCAGAGAGATCAAGGATAAATATCGAAGAGAGTGAAGGACACAGGGGGTTTAATTGAATATCATATTATAGATGAATTATGAATTATAATGAATAACATAACTAAAAATTATGAATTATGATTGAATCATGAATTGTTGTAAATTGAATTATGAGTATGTGTAGATTGAATAGCATGGTTAAAATTATGAAATATAATGAAATATGTGAATCATATTTTTATTTGTATAGATGAAATTATGAATTATAACTTGTGAATGTGAAAAATTATTCTGATACTTGTTAAAAATTGTTGTGAGACTTGCTAAATGTGTTATATATTGTTTTGATATTTTTTAAATTTTTTTCCTATTTATAAAAATCTTAAATATAGTTTATATATTTATTTTTATTAATTAAATATTAAATCGCGTAACCTACGTCATCGGTTACGTTATAACCTATGTTAACATAACAGAAGAAAAACGTTATCATTACGTTATCGTTATTTTAAACATTGGTCTTCATCATTTCTCTGGGGGGTGAGAAACTCGACCGTGTCGAGTGAGGCTCCCCTCACGAAGCATCTCAATTGGGTTAAGGTGGTGGCATGACAACAACATTGGTACATCACATCGAGATCATGATGGTGGAGGTAGAACTGCCCTCTGTGACAAATCGGTTGTAAAAGATGGCAGCTCGATCAAAAGGACTGATGGCAGACGGAGGCGCGTCATCACTGCTGAAGACATAACTGATACCAGGATCCTATAGAATGTCCAACTCGTAAGCTATGAAAACACTCCTCTTCAGAATCATAGGAAAATATGTACGCATTGCAACTTTTTTACGGCCTCAGAGTGGCCGTAACCATTACCTTATTATTAATTGTAAATTCCTGCAAAATACTATATGGATATGCAATAAATTTGTAGGTGTCATTGTAAATTGCTATCGGCATAGTGATATGATCAATATGTGTAACAAGCAAATGTAATGCAGTAGACATTCTAGACATAATTTCTAACGATAGAAAAATGATATATCTAGGAATGCCTAGAATGACACATCAAACCCCGCAAATGGAGGTATATTGGACTCAGACACAAACTCCAAACAATCAGAAAAGAAAGAAGTACTAGAAATCATCTGCTGGATCATGACAAGAAACTCATGTGACTCACTAGAAGATGATTTGATTGGAACACCATAAAATTATATTCAGCACACGGGAACTAGAGTAACTTGCTAGACACTACGAGTATATTAGGCTCAACTATCTCATTCACATCATCACTGGTACTATCAGAAGACATGTGGATCTCATCAATAATCGGTGTGTCGGAGCCAACTATTATGTCTTCAATTATCTAACAGTCTTAGAAAAAACGTAAGCATCTTCAACAACTTTCGAGTTTTCAACATCACTATGCACAATTCTAACATGTTAACTCTCCGAGGGACATTGATGATCATAATGTTTATGTCCCTCACACTTAATTAGAACATCGAGCCCTCCGAGGGACACTGATGATCATAATGTTTATATCCCTCACACTTATTAGAACATCGAGCCTTGGCATTGACGAACGTTTTGAAAGTCAAGTCTATCTTTAATAGAATATCAAATGCCTCTTTAGCGGTGTCTAAATCATGAAAGACAATAATCATAGCAAGCCTTATTTTAGACTGTAAACATAAAACAAACCTAGTTATAATCTCAGAATAGTGCTCACTCACGTTACTACGATGAGCTAAGTTGTTAAATATGGCTATGTAATTCTGAACGGACATATGATCCTGACGGAGGTTGTGTAGGTGCTCTAAAAGGTGGTCCCTATAATATTGACTAGTCACGATGGCTCAAATGCAAAATGCAACAATCAAGCAAATGCAGTAGAAAATCGTAGACTCAAGTAAATTAAATGTATGCACTAAGTGAAAATAAAAATATTCTAAAAGTTCAAGTTCTAAAAGTAAAGAAAATGCACTTTTAAAATAATGAAAAGTGACAAACACTGATGCAACCACTAGATAGAAGTAAATAACATTTCAACCAACAAATTATCGCAATGCAAATAGTACTTACAAGTAATTTAACAGCTAACAATTCATGTTAAGTTAGAATATCACCTGAGGGTGAGTCATTCACGCACAAAAGCAAAAACTCCTCTAAGAATCCTAGGGAAAGTACTCACACTGAAGTACTGAAAGTCACGCACAAGATCCTGAGATAGCAATATTCTAATGTGGGAGAAAATTGCCTCAATGGGCTCAAAATCAGCTAGAAATGAGGACTCAAAACAACATTGTATTGCTGCTGGAATCGTACTGGCATCGAACATGGGCTTGTGGAGATCCAATCTGCTATCCAGTTGCAGGACTTGGTCACGCACCCAACACTTCAGACGGAACTCGAATCGGACTCCAAAAGGGCCTAAAACAAGCTTTGAAAGGTCAATGAACTGTTGGTGGTGGACTGAGTTGGCTCGGTGAGTTAATATAGATTGAGTCAACTCAGTGCTCAACTCAGGTTGAG
Organism: Agave tequilana; assembly: GCA_038442645.1. NCBI lineage: Eukaryota > Viridiplantae > Streptophyta > Magnoliopsida > Asparagales > Asparagaceae > Agave > Agave tequilana. The sequence continues at coordinate 169,121 of JAVJIF010001529.1, forward strand.
TCTGGCTCAGTTGGTGGTGGATCGGGTTTGGGTCGGGTTTGTGGATTCGACCCGAAATCAATGGATCGGGTCGGGTTAAAACAAAACCCAACGAACCAATATAAATCCACTAACAACTCTCCCCCTGCCCGAGATCTAGGGCTTTTGCTTTCAGGTGGCAACGGAGCACAATCGGTGGTGGTGGGGGGTCGGCTAAGTCGATGGCGACAACGACGATGTTGGCACAGGTGAAAGGAATCAGCGGCGGAGCTGGCGGGAAGACAACAGATGATGGAGGAGCGTGAGATCTGAGGTTGATGACGACGATGGTTCTCGTGGTGATCCGGCAAGGGCAGGGTGGAGCAGGGAAGCTCCGACGAGGATGAGTGTTGACGATGAGGAAGATTGGGCTCTGGAGATCTCGCAGGCGGCAAAGATATAGTGGCAAGGTGGATCGGGGAGATGGGTGGTGACAACGATGAGGACGAATGATCTGACGACGGAAGAAAGGAGGTGATGTGGATCTCGTCGGCAGAGGAAGGCGGTGGTGAGTTTTGTTGGAGATGTTGATGAGGGAAATGATGATGAAGAGGTTGATGGAGATGATGGGTTGATGGGTTTTGATTGAGGTGGTGGCGGCGGAGGAAGAGGGCGGTGGGAGTTGTGGGAGGATGCAGTGGTTGAAATAGATCTTGAGACTGGAGGTGTGGTGTGACGTGGAAGGAGGTGCGGTGGCGGCTGGGAGATGTGGTGGCAGAAGAGGATGAGGGCAGGGTGCTGCGGTGATGTCGGTCGACAGGGAAAGAGAGGGGAAAGAAGATGAACAGGGCGGGATTTTTTTTATTTTTGTGAGGGAAGAAGATTGGAAGAACGGTGTATTTTTTTTTTTTTTTTGTTTTGATTTTCAGAGGAAGATGAATAGTAGATTGTGTGAATTTTGGGAGAGTTTCAAACTTTTTTTTTTGGGTCTAGATTAGATGTAGGTTTTGGATTTTTTTTCTCTCCTTTTTTGAATAGATCTAGTGTTTGAGAGAAGCTAGTTTTTTTTTTGGAGGGGGAAAAGAAAATTTTGAAGGGAATTAAAACCAGTTGCTCTGTTACTAAACTGATGTAATACGGGAGGATCGCAATGACCTTCAACTAAAAGAAATAGGAGCTAGGTTTTGAAAGGAAGAAAACAAGAAATCAGAATTAGGGTTTAGAAAAATGATAAATTTGGACCCCTTGCACCACGGGCTTCGCACCCATTTACACCACGGGTTTCACACCCAATCTTAAAACTCAAGGCTTGAGAAATTTAAACTGGAAAGTTTTATTTAATCATTGTCTACCAATAAGAAAGTACCGATGCGTATTTATGGCTTTACAAAAAAACACTTTTCAGACATAACTGATATGGTACTAAAGCACAATAAAGTAACAACTAAACTCAAAAATAAACTAAGGTAAAGTAACACTGGTGTGATGTCCTCATCAATCATGCTCCTGATTTTGATGTATAAAATTCATTCTTTGTCATCTCATGATAAATGTTGTAGCTGTTTCCATCTTCTTAGAATTCAAGATAAGTTAAATTCATGTTCCTGATTTTGATGTATAAAATTCATTCTTTGTCATCTCATGATAAATGTTGTAGCTGTTTCCATCTTCTTAGAATTCAAGATTAGTTAAACTCACGTTCCTGAATTTGATGCATGGAATTCTAAATGGTAGGGCTGTTAGGCCTGCCAATTCTGTCTCAGTCAAATCTCATGTATTCCCTCTTTTGCTTAATGTATATCTGAGTCACAAACAAGGGGCATGCTTTTGCCTATAGACTGGATATAGCACATAGTTACCCTCTTTTTGGAAGCCTTCTTCTTTACTGGTTGAAAGAGAGAGAAGCAATGCAACTCCTATGCATCATCTTAAATTTTGAAATAAGTTGCATTTGTGCTCTTGATTTTGATTGTGTATGTGTGCTAGCTTCTCATTTAATATTTAGAAGAGGTGTAAATAATGGTCTTTACTGTCGATGCATTTTTGAGTTCGTGCAAAACCATATCGCTCCAAATATGAATAGATATGGGGATGCAAGAAAATCATTCAGTGCTACAGGATGTGAACCTTGAAGCAACTAAAGAAATGCTCTTCTTCTTCCAAAGATGATGTTTTCATTGAGCTTGGACTCTAAAAATAAACACAAGTACTGCCTTAACTTAAGATGGCCAACTTTTTTCACTCCCTTTTTCCATCTCTGTTGACCCTGGTCTGTAGGCTCTTATGATGGCCGCATGCATAAAGGATAATCCTTCAAATACAAGTAGATATAGGTTCGCCCAGAAAAGAAGAAGCCTTCATGATGGTTGTGCCCCCTCTCCTCCAACATGCCACCAGGCCCCCACCCCTTCCCGCCACTCAGTTTAAACAGGTAGGAGTAGTTTTTCTTGTGCGTTTGCTAAAAATTTAGTGAACACTGTTCTTTGTATTAAGTTGCTACAAGTTCTCTAACATTGTGTTTAGGGTTGTATGATGGAGCATTATCATGCTGTATTCATGAAACGTTAAAGGTTCAGTCTTATTATCATGGTTTAAAATCTCAGTGTCAGTCCTGGTATGAGCCAATGATTTTTCGTATCGGTATCTAGTGTCTGCCGTCAATATTTTCAATACAGGCAATATAGACCCAGACATCGGCCGATATTATTCGGTGAATATTGTATTGGATATGCCAAAACCCGATATTGCCAACATATTTCGTTATTAGCTGATATTTGAAACCATGCCTATATACAACAACAACAACAACTAAGCCATTTGTCTCAAGTATTTGGGGTAGGCTACATGAGCTAAAAGAGAATTTTGCCGGATCGGGCACATGGAACAGCTTTCTTCACTCATTCCTATCGAGCAATATGCCTATATCTTTGGATTATTTGTGGATTGGATTTCTGGAACATTTGTGCATTATTTGCGAATTTGATGTCTGGAATTTCTCTTTCTATACACATGACCTATTCATGGCCATATTATCACAGGTGGAAGAGAAGCTTGAGACAGGGCAAGGAAAGTCAACATATCGCCGCTTCCTTTCGAGATTTTGTACACCAATATTCTTAGAGGTATGTTTTCTTTTTCCCTGCTAGTAGGATTGTCCTCAGAGAAACTCCCGTAACTAGAGCAGTGGCATGAGGACATCATTTCTGAAAATGGAATTGAGAAGATTACAATTTGTCTTCATCTAATTTGCATTGGTCCATTATACAACTTGTAGAAATATTAGGTTTCGTTTGGAATTTGCTTTAACGGAAACTCTTTACTTTCTGTGCAGTCATTTATCTTGACTTTCTTAGCTGAATGGGGTGATCGAAGCCAGATAGCAACAATTGCGGTAATATCCAATCAACTCTTGATAACATCCTGCTTGATCATACATCTAACTTCAATAAACTCCACACTTGCATGTCATTATTTAAATTTTGACTTAAAAGAAAATGGTACGGCTGTTGATATATGTTTGTGCAGTTGTTTGGTTCTGATTTGTCGTGTGGATGGATACTTCGCTGACCGTATTCAGCATCAGTTGTACATTCATTATAACGGTTTTTGTTGTCCCACAGTAATATAGTGCTCTATTTGATTTACCTCAAGAATTTCTACTTCTATGCAGCTGGCAACCCACAAGAACGCTGCTGGAGTTGCAGCAGGGGCAACGCTAGGGCACTTGATCTGCACATCGCTCGCAGTGGTTGGGGGGAGCATGTTGGCTTCCAAGATCTCTCAGGGCACTGTCGCAACCATTGGCGGCTTGCTGTTCTTGGGGTTTTCTTTGTCGTCATACTTCTATCCTCCATTGTAATTGTTAGGTTATATGCATACTGATTGGTTTTGGGTGCTGGTTGTCATCAGCGATCCCCGTTTTGCTGTTGTTTACCGCTATCTTGTATTTTCATTTTCTTACTAGTAAATCATATCAGTTTTTTTTATCACTCATCTGAGTCTTAATTCTTTCCATGTATCGGTATATATATGCTTAACTGAATGTAGAGGTGTCTAATTGTCGTTTGTATAATATAGATTGCTTCCTTTTTTTTTTCTTGTTGAATTTAGTTGCATATTTATTCAAATTCTGTATCGTTCATTTCTTTTTGTAGAATTCCAAATTTTGCTCGATGTAAAATATTTGGTGAAACAAACTATTTTTTCTCCGTGTATTCCATCTGAAACTTTAAACTCGAAAACACTATCTTTGATTACTTAATATAATTTACGTAACTGCAAAATGACAAAATAAAAAAAACTTTCATTCCTTTGACATGTGTCATTCCTTAGACATGTGTCATTATTTAACTCTAGTGCGATGTGTCCTCATGGGCATGAAGTATGTGTATTTTATCTTGAATTTTCAAGTTTATAATCTCCTTGTCTTACTTGCTGCCATGAGGGGTGGTGGTGGAGCTGGTGGTCGAGTTCAGAGGTCTATTGGTGGGCGTGTCCACCATCCTATCTTTTTAGAACTTAATAGCAACCATATCACTTGTCAGATGCTAACTTAACGCCATCCTATCTCATTAGATTTGCACCTCTGTAACAAACAACTATCTTTACTAGTTTGGTGCAAGGGGGTTTTTTTTTTTTTTTTTTTAAATTTGGGTCCCAACAGCCACTCGCTACCTTTAGGCACTTATATTTTGTTTAACTTATTCTTAAATAAATTGATTGCAAAATGCTTCTATAAAGTGTTCAATATCCGTTTCACATCTTTTGTGCAAAAATATTCAATTCTCTTAGTGATGCTCAGAAAGATGTACATTGAATTTGGACCTTTTGAGACAACTATATGTCTTGGAGTATTTCTAATTGGTCAATAAGAATACGTTTTAACATGGATTTTTGTTTTTGTTTTTCTTTAGATTAGTTAATTTATTTTGGAACATAAAAAGCTTATTACCATCAAGCGTCTTTTCCTCGATTCTGAAAGAAAATGTCAATTCTCTTTCTTTGTCCAAAGTCAAGGCTTGTCTTCTGGGCTTGCGTTGAGTGGAACTCAAAAGGCCTGCAACACTGGCCCGTTGGCACTTGGGCATTTGTGGTGTGGCCCTATGGGAGTTAGGGCCGGCAAATGCCTCCTTGAAAACTGTTTGGGCCGGGCCGGGCCAGGCCCAGGGAGGAAAGTGGAACCAGCGATATTAATTTTTCCATTTTTTTTCAATTTTTTTGCGTACAAGCTAACAAGTGAATGTCAAAGTCCCAAACAACCAAACAACGTCAGTGATTTGTGAATAGGAAGAACAAAGTTAAAATGAAGTTTCAAAGGATTAAGGTCAATTCCTATTTTTCAAGAATTTAAAGAAATTAATTGGAATAAAAAAATCTCCTGTGTCTCGTGATCAATAAATATGGAACTTCTCTGTGATATGAGTATCGATACCCTCACTGAAGATGACACTCGAACACTTCGTAGTTTACTTTTTCTGTTTCTTTGTTTTTCTTTTGTTATGTCAGACTACCCCAAAAAAAAAAAAAAAAAAAAAAAAAAACATCAGCAAATACAATCAAGGAAGCCACAAATAAAGGACATTTGGTAGGCTCAGCAGCAGCAGCAGTTTCAAACTGGCCTACAAACAAACACCACAAGACATAACAATCAAGCAAAAAGAAAGCAGGTACCAACCAACAAAACATAACAATCAAGCAAAAAGAAAGCAGGTACCAACCAACACACAACCAACTACTCAACCCACTCCCCTTCAAAATGGAAGAATACTATTCCTCCCTCTCACCAAACTCGGGGGTAACTTCTACCTTTCAAAAAAAAAAAAAGAAACAAAAAACTGAAACAAATTTATCATTCAAACTTGCCAACAAAGCCAACTCCACCAAATATAACAAATCCCCTTCTCACAACACCCTTCACTCTCACTCTAAATACATATATCTCCCCTCTTACTTCTTCTCCCACACCATCAATGAAGCAATGAGAGAAACCATGGAGAGGTTCTCCATCCTCCCCTTCTCCATCGGCTGCGTCTCGCACTCAAGCGTAGAAGTGATTGACAACCACCCCAAGAAAACCAGTAGAGAATCGAATCCGTCACCCCCAAGTAACTAGCAACTGTTTTCTTTCCCTTCGCTCTTCCTTATTCAACACCAACTAACAACTTTTTTTTTTCCATCTGTGGAGGCGGTGACGGTGAGAAGTTGAATGCAAAGCAGAACATCAGCGAGAAGCTGCAGAAGATAGTGAACGGGTTCAAGAGCCTGCCTCAAGTGTTTTACAGAGAGGAGGAGGAGGAGGTGATGGAGATGGAGATTGGGTTCCCAACTGATGTGCAGCATGTTGGTCACATAGGATGGGATGGCTCCAACAATACAAGTGTTTCAACAATGGAGAGCTGGGACACAGCACCAGATCAGTTCATGCCATTCCCTTCTCTCTCTTTGGTGGTGCCCATATCTAGTTTCACTGTGCTTTGTTATTTTTCTTTTTTTTTTTTGGGTATGTTTTTGATTTTTGATGATGATGACGATGAAACTGTATAGACTTGGGCTCATGTTGTGGTGATTCAGGACTGAAGTTAGAGACACAAATTGCAACAGCCTCATGAGGTCTGAAGAGAAATTTTGGCTCCCTCGTGAGAACAATTTAAACTTTTTTCTTTTTCTCATAGACCATGATAATTGAATCTGATATTAGAGAAAATCAATAGAAAGTTTTGATTCAAGAAGCTCTTTTAATAAATCATTCACAATAAGGCCTTTGTCTTTAGATCCTAGCATGCCTTGTTAAATCAACAACAGTGTTATGTTGCTCAACAGTGATTAGAAGAACAATTTGATGATTAATAGAAGGTAACAAGGACAGGAGCAGAAAAGAATTGAATACTTAATTAATTAATTAATTCTTAAGTACCAACTTGTGTCCAAGTTGACATCATTTTAGTCTCCTTTTAAAGATAACTAATCTTATCTTATTGACATCATTTGTTTCCCGCTTTATTAATCATACCAATCAATGGCAAGTGTGGCCTTAATTTGCATCTGTACCCAGACCCAAACTTTGAACATACACCACCAACAAATTTGCTCCAATTTTTTAGGGTTCGGCTAAATGAGTCTCTTTTCCTCCGTTAGGTTCTATTAAAGGCCATCTCCTCAGTAACATGAAGCATTAAATACGCGCCCATTACATGAAGCCGAATATGTTTTTATACTAGATGTCGATTGCCTGACACAACCCTTCCCCTTGATTGCATTATGTGTTGCAAAATTGCCACACAAAACAAATTGAAAAACAATGAAAAACAGAATGTATAGCTTCTTTGAACACAAATACTTTTCCCAAAACAGCATACCAGACAATATGAAGTCAATAAAATAAATACATAATTTTCTAAATAGCAGCTGACTGATGCAAGACATCAAGGCATATCATGTACAGAGGCGGACTCAAAAGTGGGCTGAGCCAGGTTATAACCCGTCCCATTTTTTCAAATATTGTCTTAAATTTATGTTTATTTTTGTTCTTTTTCAGATATTGTGTTAGACCCCCTTCTATTTTGGCTTTCTTTTAGCAAATTTATTACTAGTTCCACTCCTGATTTAGTGAAGAATACTGTTTTATTCTTTTGAGAAATACATATAATTCATAAATATATGCTAAAAAAAATTGTAGCCCACCCAAAATTTATACCTGATTCCGCCCCTGATCATGTAGAGAGACATTGATCAACAGGATACAATGCAGTAACTATAGAAAAAGACAGTAGATTAAAGGAATCTAAAGAAACTACCTGAATGGTAACAAATGATGTCTATGACTCGAGAACAATAACTCTTATAGTTGTACAAAAGCTGCAAAATATTTAACATAGTTACCTAACTTCTGCTGCTGCAATGTCTGGAATGCTCGGAATACATTTGATATGCACATCAATACAATTTTGATGGAGAAGATTTAAATTTATGGCATGGCCTTTGTGACAATGGGCGAGAAATAAAAATCATGCTGGACAATGAGACACCAACACTAATATTGAAATGAGCTTCCACATCACCCATTTCACAGCGGTTAGAGTCACAACCGACATGCATCAAAAGACGGCGATAATTTTGAATTTTGATGGAAAATACACAGTTTGTGTTTAAACATTTAGCGGCGGTTTTATTTAGAACTGCTGTGAAATGTAGTTTTGACAAAGGTTCTGTACCCTAAGATTTCATGGCGGTTCCAAGGAGCAATAATCATCTTACAAGTTCACAAAAGACTGATAGTGAAAAACAAACTGAGACTTCAGTAAACTCGTCATACGGATGAATCAAATGCTCCCATTGTCAACTGCTATCATTTAGAGATATAGCATAATCGATAAGTGCATCCTCATCTGCAACTCAAATCGCTGTTATCTAGCCCAGTAGCAGCAAACCAACAATCTGCCCGCAAAAGATGTGCAGTATGAATTTGTTTGCTCAGCACACCTTGAAATGGTCCATTTTGGGAGGAAGAAACAATACTAGCCCAACAACATTGTAATATTACCTTCTTAAATCTCAATTTGCTTTTCAGAATCTTAATCTCTAGGTTTTGGTCCATTTATGTAAGCATCATGCTCTGTCAGCCAACCTTGATATAACATTTGAAATTTCTTGTATTTGAAATTTCAGACTAGGTGCAGAAACTACACAGTCATCTTTCCTTCTCAGAGCCATATTTGCTTTTTCTGCATCTTCACCACAAGGCTTTGTTTAATTTTCCCATTTTTGGTCCTCCACTAGTCAGCCTCCAGTAACCTTGGGAAATTTTTCAAAGCAAAAACTTGTGTTTTTATCTAGATTCAATCCAGCAAGAGCGAAAAGCCTGCCCCGCAGATTCCTGCAACCAGTAGAAGTGGACAGTATGAGACACAACAACGAACGTTCGTATTCATAAATGATTTAAATGCACAAGAAATTATTCACACACAACGGAAATATTGACATCCAACTGAGAGTACAAAAATAGAAGCAATATGGACAACACTGACCAAGCTTTATCCTGTTTGAAATATGGATTAAAGAAGTAGCAATGTCCACATGAGGAACTTGTATAATATGCATCCATTGAAATTCCAATCACTTTCTCACATGCACCGCAAATTATGAGAGCTCTCAGCCCTAACACATCACTTCGGAACCTAAGGATTCAGAGACAATGTTCTGCATGATCTCTAATCAAATCCTTTTTATTTCATAATACATCAATTTTCAAATCTTCACTAATGTCCAAAAGTAAATACTTGTAGAACCAACTTAATTGACTTAAAATTTATTTCATAGTTCCTCAGCCCTAACATTATACACCAATGTCAGTTGAATAGCTTAATTCTGTGACTTCGTTGGATATGCATCTTGGACTTTTTCTGCACAAGTAGCAGCTCTATAACTCCCAAGTCTATCAAAACATTAAAAAATCATGAACTCTTGATTCCACTCATAACTTTAATCTTCTCCAAATCAATATTTTCTTGGCTGACATTTCATCCCTTCATCATCCACAGAAATCCTTACAGTGTACATTTGAAAACATGTTAATCCTCACATAACTTCTAGCCTCAAAGGTGCCAGACCAAGAGGTATGCCCTCTTTGCTCATCATAATGTGACAATTTTGTGAAGTTAACTGCTATCGTATTGGTCTGTTCAGAAGCTTCACTTCAGTTCTTTCTCACACATAGCCATCCTTTAGATTGAACTGTGGCATTCTCCAATTGTTTACTCCATAATTACATGTAAGAGGCACTTTATAACATTACACCAACTAGGTTGTTCCACACTGAGATCCAGGCATCATCAAGGCCAACCGTCAGCTTCAAATTCCCCTTTAAACTGAGTGCTTACTAGACTGTTACTACGCTCCATTACTCGCCACATGCTAAGACTGCTAACACCATCATCACTATGTAATAATATATATCACATGTTCGACATATTCCAGTACCCAATTTATATCACCTTGAGATCCTGGCACTGCTAGCCCACCCTTCACATTTTGTGTCTCTCTTGGCTTAAGTTTACTCTAGAATTGGCACTACCTTTAAGTACTACCTTTGTAGGGGTAATTAAATTCTTTATGTTACAACATGCATGAAAATGCATTCAAGTATAAAAGATATGAGCACGATGCAACGAAATAAATTCACAAATTTATATTAAAAAAACATCTAAGTACAAATTCAACCAATTCATAATTTATATGGCACAAATCATGATATGCTTACCACTTACTCGAATTGGATGAATGAAAGAAAAAATAAACAAAAAATCCTCTAAATTTAAGTCTTTGAGACTTGCAAAAAAAAAGATATGCATAAGAATTACAAAAGGCACATAAAAATCAACATATAACATAACAACTACAAAAACATTGCATTGATCTAATCCCCAACTTGTGCCTTAACAACTTAGATAAACTGCATGCATAAACAATAAAAATTAATCTTCATAAACTATAAATATTTAATAATCTCTAGTGTCTCAAGTTTTTAAGTTAATATAGCATAACATAACAACACAACAAAAAACGTCACGACTTGTTACGACTCTCTGACAAAAAGTACCAAACCAAGTCATAAGAAAGTTACATAACACTACAAACAATAATAGGTAGCAAACTTTCAAAAGTGATAGCAAAAATAAAAAGACCAATCCCAAATCAAATTTATTGAAGATTGAAATCCCAACCAAATTTTTAACGGTCCCACTCTATAATTTCCTCAATTACCGCAATCATAACCATTTATTCTTAATTATTCAGAAAATTCTCAAAATTTTTCAGCAGCATCTCTTCAAACATGGAGCCCGTCACAATACAATAACTCAATTTCAGCTAACATCAGCCTACTTATAAGTTCACAAATATCCCACACAATATAGATATGGCATTTCGGCTTAACCTCGCTTACTTATAATTCCAATATTGATTTCACCAATCCAACCATAAAGAGTTCATAATTTCAAATACTCTGGCTCTAAGCATATCTACAACCACTATCGCAAGAACAAAATTTTATGCCAAGTTCTCATTACCAAAAATTATATACATTACAATTTGTTGCCAAAGTTTATAGCATACATTAACATGCGAGTTCATACATAAAGTTCCAAAAATATACACATAAGTGAAGACATATAAAAAAAAGGTAAGTCTAGTCTTTGCTTGCCACCTATCTAATTCTTGGCTCTAAGCGGGGCTTTTACCTATATCCAAACCTGAAGGGGGTTAACACAATGGGGTGAGCTCGACAGCTCAGTGAGTAAAACAAGTTTATGCGATAGTAAGTTATGCACTATTATATTTACATGTATGTTTTTTACATTATCCAAATAAAGAACCAGGAACAAGTATCAAGGTTTCCATTAAACGCACTTAAACTTAATAACAATTGTACTCCCCTTCGGTCACGTCCGGTTCAACCCAGTCCCTTCGTCCGATATTTTAATTTTATAACACCCCACTTCAATCGCCTTCGATTTAACCTGGTCCCTTCCTCTGACACATTACTTAACAATAACATACTCCCCTCCTGTCACATCCGGTTCAACTCGGTCCCTTCCTCCAATATTTATTGGCATATTCCTATTACATTATGCATCATATTAGAAACCACACATAAATGAATGTTACACTTCTATCAATAATATAAACACACACTTCATAAATTTGTCTAAACATGATTGGATAACAATCTCTACCATAATGCAACATGCAAAGTTTCTTGAGTAATTACACATAATAACATCATGGTTTATGTATAAAGGTAAATATGCATAAGATTAGCTATCATGATCATCCATAGGATTATCATTTCTGGAATACATGAGTTAAGCTAACATATACATATGTATGTGTGTGTATGTGTGTGGACATGCATTCATGTAATTAATTACCACGTTAGTCCATAGAATTACCGATCATGTACATGGAGATGTATACTCAGGATTAGCTATACATAAACTCATATAAATACCAATTATGTGTAAGGGGTAAACATACATGGTCTTAGCTACTACCTACACCCAGTGTTCGACATGGCGGCCACAACGGCTACATCGATCGGAAAAATTTATCGGAGATAGGGATATATCGGGAATATATTGGGGATATTTTTAAAAATCGGATGTCAAAATCGGACTGTAATATACATATCTTCTGGTCTTAAATCGCATCTCAATAAGACAATATATGCATAAATTATATAAATCTACATAAAATATCATACTTATATGTTTAAGATATATCAACTCGATAACTTGCATTAAGCTTATGAATCCATAATTACTATCCAAGTGTGGAATCTTTAAAAATGTCACATTGCCACATCACTCGATTTACCCAAATACCTAACTTAGAAATTGGTGTAAAATGCTATATCGGGTCCAAAATTGTCGAAATTGCGGCCGATATATCGGGTTCCATGCCTATTTATAGGCGATTTTGGATGAAAAACGCTATATCGGTTTGGATGTGCCAAATCATTGCGGTTAGGTGCCGTAAACACAATATCGGCGCAATATCGGGATATTTAGAACACTGCCTACACCCATGTGAACATCAATAATGTGCAAGGATAGGCATACATGGTCTTGGTTACTACATACGCTCATATGAGCATCAACTATATACAAGGGTATACATACATGGGATAGTTATACCACATACACATATAAGAGATTAGTTATTATATACACTACAAGATTGCCACTTATGTAGAAGGTCGTGCCTACAAGAGATTAACTATTATATACGCCCATAAGTTTGTCCAATAGTATACTTAGTCTAGCAATCACATGCATGTATAATAGCTCATAATCATAGACATAAGTTAGTAATTTAACTTTCACCTCAAGCTTAGCAACTATCAAGGTTCATTTTAGTGTTTGAATGTTCTACCCACACTTGAAGAAACCTCCCTCGACTAACACGCTTGATTTACCAGTTACACAGGAATGTACATAAACAAAATAGCATCATTAGTAGCCTATATATGAAGAAAAGTAAGAATTGCATAGACCCAGGGGTTGATTACCTTAATTAACTAGAAAACACTCTCCCTTTTGCTAATCTTAACCAATACTTGTCTCAAGAAGCTAATTCCTCCAATATGATGCTAGATCTCCTTCTCTTAATACAATAATTGAGTTTTTAGAGGAGATTTTTAATCTCAAGAGAGCAATTAGTGCATCTAAGTAACAAGAGAGAGAGAGGAAAGGAGAATGATTGAGAGAGAGAGAGAGAGTAAGAGAGTGAAGGGATGATAGCGTCCTGGCCGGCTACTGGCTAGGTTGTTGGCCGACAGCAATAGGAGGGAGGGGAAGAGAGTGGGCGAGGGAGAGAGTGAAGAGAGAGAGAGAGAGAGAGAGAGAGATGGTGGTGGAAATAAGAGATTTTCTTCATTTTTCTACATATACCCTCAATCTAAATGCCATGTGTCCTCCAATTTTTTCGCTCTTCATCTCCACCTTACACATGTGAGCAAGGTCCCATACTTTCCCTCATTTAGTATTTACACTATTCAAGCATGGTTGGAATTAACTTGGGTCAAAAGTCAAAGGTCTTTGCATGTATTTATACACCAAGTATACACACACACACATATATTAGTATGAAACGTTAGTATGGATACTCTATATTATGAACTCTTTGTACCAAGCATCACTCCCTTAGTGGTATAGGGTCCTAATTGTATTATCCAGTAACCGAACACAACAGGTCACTAACACCTACTAAAATCATAGCCTAAGCCCTGTTGGCCATTGGCCCATTACTCTAATTTTGATAATGATTAACTCATTAAGTTATAGTCCTAATGATCTTGTGTTATTTAAATTTCAGATATTCAATCAAGATCATAGTTGTTATTTAGCTTTAACAAAATTTTCAAAGTCAAGTTTTGAAGCTAGCACGTGTTGATTCAAGAGCTCAAACTTAAAAATCACATCAAGTACTTAAGGAGGAGTCTAACTTGATGGAATCAAGTTTGGATCAAGTCAACTATGAGAAGAAAATTTATTCAAGAAAAATCTTAAATCAAGAGTTTGTAAGTTTAGAATCTTGTGTAAAGAATAGATTATTTTTTTGCTCAAGCTTACACACAAAAGTTATCGTGTTTCGGTTGAACGGGTTAAACTAAATGAGTTTTGCATTTTTTATTTAACTAGAATACGTTTTTGATTTTATGAATAGATTTCATGAAAAATAAATTTATATGTTTTATGTGTATTGAGTTTTATCCATATACATTGTGCTTTAAATGAGTTTAAAAAACTTATTTTTTGTATTTATACAAGTTTTAGAAAAAAAACTAGATTTTTATCTCAAAGTTGAGTTTTTAGAAAATACAATTTTGGTTTCAATATTGAATTTCTATATCTCAAAAACAAGTTCACATGTTTATAATATGTGTTGATTTTTTATCACGCACATTTGTACCTCATTATATTTACATGAACTTATTTTATAGAATTTATGGAGATTTATTGGTATTTAAATTGGATTTAAAAGATGTTTAAAATATTTCTAAATATAGTTTTTGGGCTGCTGCCGATCGACCACATAGTCGAACGACGTGCACAGCCCAAGAGGGTGAGAGCTTGGTCAATCGACCGATCGACCGCAGTAGAGATCGGCTGACCGATCGGTCGACCGACTATATCTACAGAGCTCTCGGGTTTTCTCAGTCGACCGGTCAGCCGACCATTCTGCCGAGTCAGCTCGACGTTCTTTTAGTTTTTTGGCCAAAACTTTTAATTCTAATATTCAATCCATAAATTCAAATAGAATTACAAAGATAACTTCAATGTCTACATTCTTTATTCAATGATTATTTTCTGATTCAAATGTTAAAGATGTCAAATATTGGTTTGAAGTCAGTTTATGTTCTAAAAATAATTTACAGTTTCCTGGTTTGACACCTATCAGTATTTCGATCATAATGTTTTACTCCGATATCAGGTCGATTTAATTTAAGTTACATTAAAAAGATAACTTAAATATCTACATATTCTTCCTATATACTTATTTCCAAATTCTAATGTTTTGGACCTCAAAAATATGTTCCAAGTTGACCTATTGCATAGAACTGGGTCTCTGGACGGTCGACCGCCAGGCTTCAACGGTCAGAAATTTGACCATGAACGATTGACCGAGCAGTCAATCGACAGGCCAATTCTGACAATTTTCTGACAATTTTTGACACCAGCGGCTAGTTTATCTATTGGTCTATATATACAAACTTTTTGGTGAGTTTTTCACAAGATTTTCAAAAGTCTATTTTTCGATCTTCAACAAAGTTTTCTCAACAAGTTTTAGAGCTTCATTTACATATTAAAAGAGAGCTTTCAAGAATGCTTCTCTTAAGTTTTTTGAAAAAAATTCCTTGAGCTTTTCTCTCTCAAATCTATTTAGTTTTCTCACACAAGTTTGAACCTTTTATTGCTAAATCTATCTTATAGGATTCTTGTTTGTGAGAGCATTTGTTTGTGGTCTAGGGTGTTGATCATAAGGTTTCTTTTCTTATACTTGTGTAGTTCGAGGTTGCGGCCTCGGCGAGTGTGCGGGTCCGAAAATACTTGTAGATATTGCGGCACCAAGTGCTCTTACGAGATCGAGTTATGCTGAAAATTCTTCATTGCGGTGAAAGCAGGAACGTAGAGCAAGTGGCTCGAACCTCGAAACAATTCTCCCATATTTGTGATTACTTATCTCTCTTTACTCACTTGTGTTTATATATTTTGCATGCTCATTTTTCATATCTTTATATGCTTGATATTACTTGTGTTCAATTGATATACATGCTTAGAATTGCCTAGTTGTTTGATATTGTTTACTTACTTTATTTAGTGTATAATTGTTAGTTTAAATTTTTAATTCCGCATTTGATTAGCACATCACCTGTTCACCCCCCTCTAGGTGATTACAAGCCCTAAATTTGTGGCAATAAAAATGGTTGAGCTTCATATTATCGGTGGAATTAAATGATTAATCAAATGCTAGCATATATAATGTTAACTTATGACTAAATAAAGTGAGTGTTACAGCGCTACCTCTTCGTCCTCAAAACTCAACGTAGCTTGAAATAAATGTGGATATTTTTTCTGCATCTCTTCTTCTAGCTCCCAAGTTGCCTCTTTTATTCGTTGACTTCTCCATAGAATCTTAACCAGGAAAATAATTTTGTTTCTTAGTTGTTTCTCCTTACGTTCTAAGATTTGTATTGACTCTTTCATATATGACATGTCTTCTTATATTTGCAGAGGTTGATAGGAAATGATATAATTGGGATCGAGTATATATTTTCTTAACTGAGAGACATGAAATACATTATGTATTCTCTCTATATCAAGAGGTAAGGCTAAACGATAAGTGATCGATCCAATTCTGTCTAATATCTCAAATGATCAAATATATTTAGGATCTAATTTGTTCCTTTTGATGGTGCATATTACTCCCTTCATTGGAGATATCTTTATAAAAACTTTATCCCCCACCTCAAATTTCAATGTTCTGTGATGTTTATCCGCATAAGCTCTCTGTCTGCTCTGAGCTGCCTCCATCCTTTCCTTTAATAATTTGATCTTATCAATGGTTTCTTGAATTATATCAGGGCAAAGTATTCTTTTATTCCCAACTTCCTCCCAACAAATTGAGGATCTATATTTCCTACCGTATAAAGCTTCAAATGGGGCATGCTAATGGTTAATTGATAGTTATTATAATAAGCAAACTCTACTAAAAGTAGATACTTGTCCCAATTTCCTCCAAAATCTAATGCACAAGACCTTAGCATATCTTTCAGTATTTGAATAGTTTTCTCTGACTGTCCATCTGTTTGGGGGTGTGCCGCTCTACTGAGTCGCAACTTAGTTCCAAAGCTTCAGACAGGCTCCTCTGAAATCTGAATTGGAATTTAGGATCTCAACCTGATACAATAGACACAGGTACTCAATGTAGTTTGACTATTTCTCGGATATATATTTGAGCTAACTTCTCCATAGAGTAGTTGATTCGAATGAGTAAAAAGTGAGCAGATTTAATAAGTTTATCCACTACTACCCAAACGACATCTAGTCCCTGAGATCCAAGAAAACCCCATGACAAAATTCATGATAATGTGACACCATTTCTATTCAGAAATTGGTAATGGTACCAGTAATCCTAGAGGTTTCTTATACTCTGCTTTCACTTGCTAACACACCAAGCACTTGTATACAAATTTAGCAATATCCTGCTTCATTCTATCCCACCAAAAGTTATGTCGCAGATCTTGATATATTTTAGTACTTCCTAGGTGAGCCGTATACAGGGTACAATGGGCCTTATTTCCGCCACTTCACACAATCTGCGTCCCAATTTCAGCATACATCTTCAATTTTAAACTCATTGAGTTCTCCTCCTTGCATCTTCTCTATAATTTTCCTAATTTGAGGATCTCCATACCGGGCTTCTTTAATTTTATCATACAAATTAACTTTAATACTTGATTTAATTAACTCATCATACTGTGAGAATCAGCAATCATACTTCTAATTGCATTTCTTCTAGATCCCTTAATAATCTTATTTGACAAGTTATAAGGGCAACCATTCACCCTCCTAATTTCTAGCTTAAAGCATCTGTCACCATATTGGCCTTTCCGGGGTGATACTGAATAGTAATATCATAGTTTTTCATCAGTTTCAATCATCTCCTTTGACACATATTCAGTTTTTTGTGTGTAAAAATATACTTCAAACTCTTATAATCTGTAAAGATTTCACAAGCTACTCCATACAAATAATGTTGCCAAATCTTCAAGGCAAAAATCACTACAGTTAATTTCAAATCATGAGTAAGGTAATTTCTTTCATGAGTCCTCAATTGACGGGAGGCATAAGCAATCACTATTCATGTTGCATCAAAACACATCCCAGCCCCATCTTTAAAGCATCACTATAAATGATAAAACCTTCAGTTCCTGAGGGCATATTTAGAAATGGAGCAGAGCACAGTCTAGTTTTTACTTCAAGAAAACTCCTTTCTTGTTCTTGTCCCCACACAAATTTCTTACTTTTCTAGTTAATTGAGTCAGTGGTGCTACAATTCGGGAGAATCTTTTTACAAATCTTCTATAATATTCAGCTAATCCTAAAAAACTCTAAACTTCAATAACAATTGTGGGTCTAGGCCAATTTTGATTGCTTCGATCTTTATCAGATCTACTGATATTCCTTCCTTAGATATGATAAGGCCAAGAAATCCTACTTGTTCCAGCAAAATTCACATTTCTTTAATCTTCTCACTCAAGATTTGGAGGGCAACTCAAGATTTGAAGGACAGATCTAAAAGATGATTCTCGTGTTTCTCTTATTTCTTGAATAAATCAAAATATCATCAATGAATGCCACTACAAACTAATCAAGATATGACTGAAATACCCAGTTCATTAAGTCCATAAATGTTGTTGGGCCATTAGTAAGTCCAAATGGCATAACTAAAAATTCAAAATGTTCATATCCAGTTCTAAAAGTCAATGTAGCCACATCTTCTGGCTTGCTCCTTAACTGATGAAATCATGACATAAGGTTAATTTTAGAAAATACATAGGACCCTTGAAGTTGATCAAATAAGTCATCGATCCGAGGAAGTGAATATCGATTTTTGATAGTGACCTTATTCAACTCCCGGTAGTCAATATATAATCTCATATTTTCGTCCTTCTTAATGAATAGTATTGGTGCTCCCTAAGGTGATATACTCAGTCGGATGAATCCTTTATCTAACAATTACTGTACCTGAATTTTAAGTTCTTTTATTTCCATACAATATTGTGCCTTTGATAATGGGGCAGTACCCATAACAAATCTATTGCAAACTCTACTTCTCGATCTGGAGACAATCCTGATATTTTCAGGAAACACATCTAAATATTCTTTTATGACAGGAATAGTCTCAATTTTGATATCAGTTCTTTTAGTATCTATGACGGAGACCAGAAATCTCCGACACCCTTATCTTATCAACCTTGTAGCTCTTACAGCCGATATGATTGGTATGTCATGTTTAGCTTTTATCCCTTCAAAAATTAACTCCGAAATTCCTTTCATTTTAAAGATGATTCTTTTCCCATTATAATCCACATGTGCACTGTAAGCGGACAATCAATCCATTCCCAGTATGATAGCAAACTCTATCTCTCCTAACTTAATCAGATCAATATATATTTTTGTCTCCCCTATTAACACTTCACAGTTCTAATATTTAGTGCTAGCTATCATCTTTACCCTCATAAGTGTGGATATAACCAACTGAAATCCTAGGGGTTAAGGTGTTTGATTCAGTTTACATGTAAAAGCACTAGATACAAATGAGAAAGTAGCTTACAGATCAAATAATGCATAAGTGATATGCTCTGATATAGAGATCATACCTTCAACTATTACATTCGATATCATTACTTCCTGATGGAGCAAATGCTCTTCCTTGAGCCCGTGGTTGTACAGATGATTGGGTTACTGCAGGCCGCGGTGCATTACTGGGTTGCTGAAAATTGCTTGTTGGTCCTCTGGAAGGGTTTACTCTCACTATCGACCTCCCATTTCCTTCACTCAACCTTTGGCTTCCTCATACTGTCGGACAATTCTTCTTTAAATGTCCCATTCCTACACAATTATAACAAGTTCTCTCTTGAATATAGTTTTCAAAATGATTCACCTTACACTTCTGACACGAAGGGGCCTCTGTGATCTTGTGCTGAGACGTAGGTGTAGTCTGCGCTTTCTGAAAATTGCCCTTGGTTCTTGATCCTCCGCCCTTGTTCCATCCTCCCCTTTGTAGCGTTGCATTAAACCTAGATCCCCTAATTGTAGTAGATCTTGATGCCCAAATCCCGATGGTCCCTGGTATCGAGGACGCTTTGGAGTGTTTTCATCATTTGCCCGATTTTCATGTTTCCCTTGCATATCTATTTCTACTTCAAGAGTTGTCTCCACGACATCGACGTACATTTGTAGTCGAAAGGGAATTAGTTTACTTCTTATTTCCTGCTTTAAACCTCTCACAAATCTTTTGGCCCTTTCTTCTTCATTCTTTACTAGTCCCTCGACATATCTGGACAACTGTGTAAACTTGGTGTCATACTCGGTCACAGTCATCTGGCCTTGTTTCAATTCTTAAAATTCTAGGGTCAGCTTGTCTCTTGCCATCCTTGGAATGTATTTATCTGTAAATCTGTCCACCAAGAATTTTCAGGTAATCTCCTTTTCAGAAATTTCTGCTCTACTCACTATCTCCCACCAATGCTCTGCCTCCTTTCGGAATATAAAGGTTGAGAAAGATACCTTTTAGCCTTCTGTGTATTTCATTACTTTTCGTATTTTCTCTGTCTGACGAAGTCATCCTTCGGCTTGTAATCGATTTGCATCTCCTTTAAATACAAGTGGTTTCAGTTTTTGAACCTTCTCCAAAGCTCGTTGAGGATTATTAGCCTTTATCACCAATTGAGTTAACCAATTCGGCATAGTTTTTGGAGCTCCTCGATTTTCTCCACCAGTGCTTCCGAGCCTTCATGAATGCTCGGGGGTGAATACTCCCTATTGCATTGTAGTGTGAGGCAATATATTCTGATGGTTCCTCATGTGGCGGTTGATTCAAATCCATACGTTCTTTCTGTAAGATAGTGATGATCTCATTAACATAGTTCACAAATAAGGAGACAATTATGGTAAAGTTTTTCAATCACATGTAATCATTTAATATTTGAATTCTAAAGAACAATATCCATAATTCATTCATAAGCAAACAATCATTTTATATACATAATCCCAAAATGGATACAAATGTATTATATTGGTATATCTTCCATTTGTATACCCGAACTAGCCCATATACATACATACAAGACATGTCAGAAGTATGCATAACAAAAGCTCCTAAGATGCCTACTTGCTAGTACACTAGAGATATGTACATATTAAAAGTAACTCCCTATTAGGTCATCGATCAGGGGGCAGGGCTATTGTCACTCGGCTCCCGACTACTACTGTTGTTGTCCTCGCTATAATCCATGCTCTCCTCAGAGTCTTCTCCTGGCATTTCATCTCCATTCCAATCTCAGTCGTCCAGATCATTATATAAGTCTATCATCTACCTAGCTAGCGTCTTATAGAAGACCTCTAAAAGTAAACCATCTCCGAGATACCTTCCCCAAACCACCTCTATCATTCATCTCCCCTGCACTGAGAGGATCCCCTACCATGCTCTCGGTATCGCTGATAATCATGTCAGGCTCATTAGATGCCTAAGACTCCTATCTCCTCATGTTCTATCTGTACTAGAGCTGAAAATAAAATCTCAGGGTCAGTCTCATCGGATTCATAGTCCCAATCCATCGAATCTTCCATCCAGCTCGTACTAAACTCTCCGAGCTGGACATCGGCTAATGTACGTCAGAATCTCCCATCTAAATATAAATAAGGAGGCATACCAATCTCGACTCTCATGGAATAATCCTAACATAGCTAATATTATTACACAAACAAGAAAGGAAACAATACATATATATACACTTAATACTTTATTCTCCAATTCACTAGTTTCTTACTTTATGGCTACATTCTAAGTGTAGGTCTCACGTTTCGGTATAACTTAAGTTCAATGGATAATTCAATTGTTTCCTCGTTTCAGTGTCACATACCATCAGTAGTTGTTACTGAGGGCCCGCAACCTCAGCCAACTCATCTGAATCGAAACGTGTGGGCATCCCGATTCTGATACGAGAAAATAATCAATTATCGCTTGACTCAAGGTTAATTTGTTACATAGAACCCGCTACCCTACTAGAATTATCCACAATCACTTATATAGACAATACACATATATACATACGTATCAATCTTAACCACCACCTGTGCTTCCTAGTATCCTACTAAGCCTATTTCTACCTAGAACCTTGGCTCTGATACCATCTGTAACGATCCCAGTTTATAATTTCCTCAATTACCGCAATCATAACCATTTATTCTTAATTATTCAAAAAATTCTCGAAATTTCCGGCAACATCTCCTCTAAACATGGAGCCTGTCACAGTACAATAACTCAATTTCGGCAAACATCAGCCTAATTATAAGTTCATAATAGATATGACATTTTGACTTGAGGCTTGCCTACATATAATTTCCAGTATTGATTTCACCAATCCAACCATAAGCAGTTCATAATTCCAAATACTTTTACTTTAAGCATATCTACAACCACTATCTCAAGAACAGAATTCTATGCCAAGTTCTCATTGCCAAACATTACATTACAATTCATTGCTAAAGTTTATAGCATACATTAACATGCGAGTTCATACGTCAAGTATACATAAGGGAAGACATATCCCAAAAAAAAAGTAAGTCTTGTCTCCACTTACCGCCTGTCTAGTCCTTGGTTCTAAACGGATCCTTTACCTTTATTCAAACCTGAAGGGATTAACACAATGGGGTGAGCTCGACAGCACTGTGAGTAAACAAGTTTATACAATAATAAGTTATGCACTATTACATTTACATGCTTGTTTTTACATTATCCAAATAAGGAATGAAAACCAAGCACCAAAGTTTCCATTAAACGCACTTTAACTTAATAACAATTGTCTTCCCTTCGGTCACCTCCGGTTCAACCCGGTCCCTTCCTCTGATATTTTAATTTTTGTAACACTCCCTTTTGGTCACTTTTGGTTTAACCCGGTCCCTTTGACATGTTACTTAATAAAAACAATACTCCCCCTCTGTCACCTCCGATTCAACTCGGTCCCTTTGACATGTTACTTAATAAAAATAATACTCCCCCTCTGTCACCTCCGATTCAACCCGGTCCCTTCAATATTTATTGTCATATTCCAATCACATTATGCATCATATTAGAAATCAAAATGAATGAATGTTACACTTCTATCAATAATATATAACACACAGTTCATGAAATTGTCTAAGCATGAATGGATAACAATCTCTGCCGTAATACAACATGCAAAGTTTTTTGAGTAATTACACATAATAACATCATGGTTTATGTATAAAGGTAAACATGCGTGAGATTAGCTATCATTTTCATCCATAGGATTATCAATTTTGGAATATAAGTTAAGCTAACATATACATATCCAGGGTATCCTAGAGCGCCCCACTCTATTAGCGATAAAGATTCCCGTAGTGGTTATCTAACCTCCAGACTAATCTTAGGTGTCCAAGGGGCATGCTCGAGCTACCGGTTACTGGAGAGCAAACCCAGTGCCTTAGTGTCCTCACATGCCTACAGGCGGATTCGAACACCCGACCTCTTGGGAACAAACCAAGAGGCCTAACCATTTGGCCAACCCACGTGGACATATACATGTGTGTAGATGGATATGCATTCATATAATTAATTACCATGTTAGTCCATAGAATTACCAATCATGTACATGGATATGTATACTCGGGATTAGTTATACATAACTCATAAAATACCAATTATATGGAAGGGTTAAACATACATGGTCTTGGCTACTACATACACCAATGTGAACATCAACCACATGCAAGGGTGGGCATACATGGTCTAGTTACTACATACACTCATATGAACATCAATCACATACAAGGGTAAGCATACATGGAATTAGTTATACCAAATACACATACAAGAGATTAGTTATTATATACACCACAAGATTGCCAATTATGCACAAGGTCATGCCTACAAGAGATTAACTATCCCATAAGTTTGTCCAGTAGTATACTTAGTCTATCAATCACATACATGTATGATAGCTCATAATCATAAACATAAGTTAGTAATTCCACTTTCACCTCAAGCTTAGCAACTATCAAGTTTCATTTTAGTGTTTGAATATTCTACTCACACTTGACGAAATCCCCCTTGACTAACACCCTTGATTTACCGGCAATATGGGTATCTACATAAACATAATAATATCATCAGTAGCCTATATATGAAGAAAAGCAAGAATTGCATAGACCCAAGGGTTGACTACCTTAATTAACCAGAAAACACTTTCCCCTTTGCTAATCTTAGCCAATACTTGTCTCAAAAAAGTTAACTCCTCTAATATGATGCTAGATCCTTCTCTTGTACACTAATTGAGTTTCTAGAGGGAATATTTAAGCTTAAGAGAGCAATTTGGGCTTCTAAGTAACAAGAGAGAGGAAAGGAGAGTGATTGAGATAGTGAGAGAGTGGAGGGCTGGTGGCTAGAGTGCCATCGGATCGGATACAAATCAGATATTGCCTTTACTATATCTGTATCCTCACCCAACCTTCGGATACAGATACATATATGAATATTAGCGGATGTGAAAAAATGATATCCGTATCCGCTAAAATCGGATATCGGATATGGATCGAATATTAGCGGATCGGATGCGAATACTAATCGGATATGTAAAAATGAATATGGTTTAAGGATAAACTAAACGGATATGATTATATTACTTTTTATCTCATCTACAATAATATTAAATGTCATACATATTATAACATTATTGTATAAATATCAATACTTTCACTTATTCATTGTCATTCAGCTTTTACAGCAATGGATTACATGACCTTGGGTGCTAAATGCCGATTCGGATGTCATGATTGATGTCGAAATACTCAAAATATCTCGTGTTACTCTTATAAGAATTGAATACTTTCCACTATTACTTTTTCTTCAACTTAAAATATCAAAATCTAATGTCTTATTCCATTGAAGAATAATTTCTTCCATACAATATCATTATCAAGCACCCAACATTCAGATATTGGATTGGATATGAATAGGATATTGCTTTTACCATATCCGTATCTGCACCTAACTTTCGGATACGGATACGAATATTGACAGATGTGAAAAAAATAATATCCGTATCCGGATTGGAGGTGAATTTGGTGTGAATATTCGCGGATAATCCACATCCGATGGCACCCCTACTGATGGCTGGTGGTTGTTCTGGCCGACTGCTACTGGCTGGGTTGCTGTTGGCCAGCAACAATAGGAGGGAGGGGAAGAGAGTGGGTGAGGGGGAGAGAGTGTGGGGTGGTGGAAATAAGACTGGTTGGGCTGCTGTTGGAAGACAGCAGTGGGAGGGAGGGGAAGAGAATTGGAGAGAAAGAGAGTGAAGAGAGAGTGTGGGGTAGTGAAAATGAGAGATTTTCTTCGTTTTTCTGCATATACCCTCCATCTAAACGAGATATAGTCCATTGTGTCCTTCAATTTTTCCACTCTTCATCTCCACCCTACACGTGAGCAAGGTCCCATACTTTCCCTCATTTAATATCTACACTATTCAAGCATGGTTGGAATTAACTTGGGTCAAAGGTCAAAGGTCTTTACATGCATTTTTATACACCAAGTATACACACGCACGTGCGCGCGCACACACACACATATATTAGCATGAAATGTTAGTATAAATACTCTACATTACGAACTCTTTGTACCAAGCATCACTCCGTTGGTGGTATAGGGTCCTAGTTGTATTATATAGTAACCGACACAACCGGTCCCTAACACCTACTAAAATCATAGCCTGAGCCCTAAATTTGCGATGACGAAAATGGTTAAGCTTCATATTGCTGGTGGAATTACATGAATTAATCAAATGCTAGCATATATGATGTTAACTCATGACTAAATAAAGCGAGTGTTACAGATTATGGTTGAATTCCCAATTTTGAGAAATAAGAAGGCTGGGTCTGGCTGGAAATTTGGTGAAACCCATTGTGTTAAGAAAAGAAACCCAAATAACGAAAATGATTCAATATGGACATCTGACTGCTAATATTAGGTGATATCAACTGATATGAGCACAAACGGATATGATAAATTTCATCGCATCATATTGGTTGGCCTTCAAAGCTAATATATCACTCAAAATCTTGAGAGCAAACATGTCTAAAACTGGCACATCAATCTAAAAAGATTCTTTTAGACAGAGGATAGCAAGTGAAGATTTATTGAAAAGGAGGGGTGAAATATTAGTGGAAGTTGACACGGGGAGTAAAGAAATAAATATCTAAAAATAGAGGGGTACAAAAACAGATCCCCCGAAAAAAAAATAATATCATAACCACACATCTACTTGCATGATCAGCGCGATAAAAACACGGGATATAACAGACATGAAGGCAGCAACACAGTAAATCCATGAA
The DNA here is from genome assembly GCA_038442645.1 of Agave tequilana. NCBI lineage: Eukaryota > Viridiplantae > Streptophyta > Magnoliopsida > Asparagales > Asparagaceae > Agave > Agave tequilana. The sequence goes on from JAVJIF010001529.1 coordinate 195,271, forward strand.
ACCATAGTTTCAATATAGGCAAACATGTCAGTAAATGAACTCCCATGCAGAAAAGTTTAAACTTCAGATTACTTCACATCTATAAACAATATATGAATCCTAACCTATTTAACGTGTGATTATTAGAAAAAGAGAGGGGGAGGAAACAACCACTAAATGATTGGTGTCACATCAACTCATGTTTTGGAAGATCCAACAAGATATTCAGTTTGTGTAATCAATGGGACCTAAACTATGTGACCTGATTAACTTAACACCTAAGCAACTGTATTCCATATGCACACAATACATGTCAAGCCTTCTTTTGTTCTGTTGTTGACATTTGTTATCATGTCCAGCACATCATTCATGCCCCTGAGATGGTGATATCCATCAAGAGCCCCTGTACCAAAAGAGGGAAGGCCGTTAACTTTGGGTGAATTTTTCACCGTTTTGGACAACTATACCCTTACAGAGTTTAAATGAAGTTGAGACATATAATTGATTTTTTTTCACCTAATAGAAATTGATGGCTTCATTAACTGTAGGCCAATGCGGTGGAGTGATTAATCTTCTTGATTCAAGCGTTGGGAACCCGGGTTCGATTCCCAAGATCACACATTTATTTATATTTTGTTTTAAAAATTTTTTAAAAGATTGAAAGATGTGCGCTTTGGGCTCAGAATTTAAATAAATAGAGATGAAAAGGAAAAAGAAGAGTGATACAAGCCTGGGCACTGGGTTGGGCTTGGCCCAGGCTAAAAGACAGAGAAGAGAAAATGGAAATGGGCTAGGCTTGGCTTTGGGCTCAGGCCGAAATGAAATGAGAAGGAAAAAAAAAAGAAAAAAAAGGACAATTGGGCCGGACTTAAATAAAATAGGAAGGGAAAAGAGAAAGAAAAAAGAATAATATTAACAATAATCAATAATGATTATAAATTATATACATAATAACAATAATAATTATTATTTAATATTAAATCAAGTATTATTGAATAGCGATATTACATCCAACCCACCTAACAAGAAAATTTCGTTCTCAAATTTAAATGCTAGGAAAAGAAAAATATCTAATAACAAGGAAAAAGATGAGGATAGAATCACAGATGAATTCTTCTCGATTCCACGTCGCTTCTCCTGAAGAACAACTGTCCAAATATCCACCTCGCTTCTGCTGTGCTACTCTGATTTCTACCACCGACTACAGGAAAGAGTGTCTGGCCCCACAAATCAAAATCGAGAAAATGAAAATCAGAAAGAAAATTGGAACTGAAAAGAAAATTTCAGGTTACTTCAGCAGAAAATTGGAATCGGGAAAATATTAAGATTCAAAAGAGAGATTTTAAAAGATAAGATTATACTCTTGCAATAATGATAGTGGAGAAAAACGAAATGTGAATAATGTGGTGTTGTTGAAAAAAGAAATATTAGATACTTATTTTAATTATTTCATATGATAATGACTCTTTTTTAGTTTAGCATAAAGAAATTTTTTTACTTGATTTGCTTAAAATAAATATGTATGGGGTTCCTTTTTTAATTTAATATAAGAAAATTTTATTCAACTTTAGCCTATCTGCCGCTGGCAATATGGCCTTGAATTACTCATTCTCTCTCTATTTCTATTGGATCAATAGTCGCATGTCCCACACTACTATAACATCTTTTACAAATAGATCTCTTAAATGATGAGAAAAAATCAATCACGTGTCTTTTAATTTTTTGTTAAAAAAGTAATCATTTATAAAGACCTAATAATCAAACCAATATAGAAAATGAGACATACGTATATATTTGGTAGCATAATTCAACTTCAAATTTTACTTTGTGTATTTAACTTTTTCCTCTCGATTAGCTGGAAGGATGTGTGTACCTGAGGAGGGGGCTCGGTGTGAGAAGGTTGGGAGACTAGAACCATGCATTTTTTGCTCAGGTTGTTCTGAGAAATGCCTCGGGTAATTAATGCTTTGTGGGCATAGTTGCCTCGACAGAAATATCTGAAGAAAAGAATAAGTCCATTTGAGAGGTTGAATTAAATCCCACTTCTTCTTGAATTTGGATAAGTATTCTATCAGCTAGAGAGCTAGCTCGTGCAAGTTTCCACTTAGGGTCACCCACTACCCAATCTCACCTTAATACTATTAATTTGGGCCTCAAAGGTCTCTCCTCTTAACTAGTTGTTCTATATCTTACTCAGATAAACAAAAAATCTCTTCTACTCCTATTTTTACCAAATACGAATAACATCCAGAGCAAAATGTGGGAGCATTTCATAAGTTATTATAACATGTATGTTAGAACTTTCAAAATCTATTTTATTAAGCTTCCAAGATCAATGATTATGAAGAGTTATTGAAAGCTAAACATACTAACTTTGTAAAAATAGGTAATTCTTACTTTTACAAAGCTAGCGTGAAATAGTTAGACGATTTATTATAAGAAAGCTAAAGCAACAACAGTTTCTCTCACTTTTATTAAAAAAAAGAGAGAATGTAGAGAAAGAATACATTATTAATAAATGATAACTGTATAATATAATATTGTAAGAGATTCTAAAATATTATTAAAATAATTTTATTGGGGTCTTCTAATATTAAGTAGTAATAATTAAAGTTTTATTGTTTTATTCCTATGACCTTTCATTAATAATTCGTGGTTCTTTTTTCTCAAGTTACCAAAAGTAAGAATTAAAACCTTTAAAGAAACCTAATTGCTGATATAGATGATAAGAGATAATTATTTATGTTATTATAATATTTTACTTCTACATTTTTCTTTTTTATGACTTTTGCCGCTCAATTGCGCGGGTTTCTCGCTAGTATAGATAAATACAAAAAGGAATTCTTGCCCTCTTCTTTCATTCTTTAAAGAAATTTCCTATTTCTGATTAGAAAAATAATCAAAAGGTCATAGATAGGACAAAGAATGAGAGTTGCTTGGGGTATGGTTAAGAGGGGCAAGAAATTGAGAAAAGAAAGGGGGAAAAAAAAAAAGGAAACTCTTACATAAGTGACATGAACACTTCAGGTTTCTCTTTGATTATGCTTGGTCGGACCCAGCCAGGACCCAAGGCAGAGTTGCTTCTCCATCCACTAAAACAATATCTTCCACAGGCGACATACAAGCCCAAGAGAGAGAGTTTTCTATCTATATGTTAGGGCCCTCACGAGTCACGACCAAGGGTAGAAAGTAGGAACGAAAGAAGGAGGTCATTCAAGGCTATTAGCTTGCAATCAACTTTTTTAAAGATCCAAAGCAGATATCTAATAGCACATTGCTCAGAATCTGAAGGCATATTAACTTCAACTAAGAAAAGAAACAAACATATAAATAATCAACTTGGTGTATGCCAAGGAGGTTTATCATGGAATTTATACAGTTGCTAAGACATTTGGAGAGAGCTAAAGGAAAGAATAGATTTCTATCTATGATCATCATTAATTTAGGAAAAGTTTTGTTAGATACAATGAGTAAGTTTGTTTAAAGAGTCCTAATACTATTTGGATTCTTATAGTCTTAGTAATATTACGAGTCATAGTTTGAGTAAGATTTGATTTTATATTGATCTATATAAGGAGAGGATTGCTCATTACACTATGCAAGTATATTGTAATTCTTTTCATATTCAATGATGTAGACATTTGTAGCTTAACAGGCTGATATAGAATTAAAACAAATCCCACTTTTCCTTGACATTTCTACAAATTTATTCAATAAAATGCTTCAAACTATCAAAACCCCACTTTTCCCAACTTTGTCCTTTTTAATTTTGGCATGGACTCATGCATAGGTCGGCTCAGTTTAAAATATTCCCTCAGTCCTCATTTTATGACTTATCACCCTTCCGCATTGTCTTGCGCGAAGACATGTTCTTACACTACGTATAGGGTTGGAATATCACTTGATACTTAGTATGGCACAAAGGGATTTGCAGTCTAGAGGTGAGGGTTTAGGGGTTGTGGAGTTTTTGCATATTTCAAAAAATTTAGGATCAATATTGACAACTTCTACCTTCTCTCTTTTAATTCCTTTTATTTGTCTCATTCATTTGTTTAGATTGCATAACAATAGACTAGCAATTCCTTCATTTTTCCATGGCATGAAAATTGCTCTTTAGGAATTTTGCTAAAGGCCCAAATCAGGGGATGCACGACAAGATGAACTGGTTAATAGTTTAAAAACCTAATTTGACACTAATCAGGGGAATCCAAACTTATTTCATCATATATCCACTCACCTCCTTACCCTATTTCTTTTTAACAAAATTCGCCCATTCACCCAAACAAGTTTACTTTTTCCATATTTGACTAAATGCAATTATGCAACACTTCCCTCGGTTCATATCTAGTTGACTTCCAGTGACTAGGCCATCATCTTTGCACCTTAGCAAGGCAGATCATAAGCTTAGAAGTCTCTCGACTTCCAATGCAGGTTGGCTTGGTGAACTGTGGGTTCATAAGTCTCTTTTGATTCCTGCATACGTAAACAAGATGGGGGATCAGCAACCTTAATGCAGACTAGCTTTAACATGTGTCTCTTTCACATCCTTTAAACATCGACCAGGCAAATTACTTTCTAACACATCCCTCAAGGGTCAGGAAGGCAAAGCAGTCTAGCATCTCTTTTGCATGTAGTAGTAAGGCAAATTGTCCACCCAACTATACTTTGGCGATTAAGCCAAGTGTGCCACCACCCACCATATAAAAGTGAAGGCCCAATAAATCATGGGCTCCAATCCCGCTTGCTAAGAGAATTCGGCTAAATGCACAAATCAAGATATTTGCAGTGAGATTAATTGGTTAATCATTTGGAATCCAATTTGACCCCAAAAGGGAAAACACCTTTTGGAGTCTATGGTCTTGTTTAACAATATTTCCAATTACGTCCTTAAGTGTTGACTAAACCACACCCATCTCCTTTTCAACTAAACTATCTATGACCTAAAATCGATACTTCTTCAATCCCACTATGTGAGACACATATTCCAACAAACCTAAGCTTGGGAGAGTAGGGGGATATTAATTTGCAGGAAGGTAAGAAATAATTCTGTGCCAACTATTTTTCTAGCATTCGACTAGATGCTAGACAAATTCCAAATTACCTAAACGTAACAATCTAGGGCATTTAAATTCATTTTTCTTTTGCCCTATCCTTCTAGGCAATTAAGTCCTCCAAATTCAACTTCTTCGAATGCTTGTTATTTAAACTGCATATAGTGCTATGGACTCACTTCTTGACTGGGGACTGACACTTCTACTGTGGTATAATAGCAACCTCATGACTTGATTAAACAAAATGAACCTAATGATCCCTTCGCTTGAGCATGCATCGTCCATTATAAACATACACATCTCTCAGGTACTAGACCAGCATGCAACCATAAAGCATCACAACTCATAACCCTTAAAGGTGCAAATGCAACACACAGTCGAACCAATGTAGGCAACTCGGTCTCCAACATAGAAATTTTGGTGGGCTTACGAAAGAATCGACAAAGTGCGGGAACAATTAAAGGAGAGATCTATTCTTATCATCATACGCTATTCTTGGTCTAGAATCAATTATTTACCGCTTTGCATTATTCATGGATGAACTTACTACACATTTCTAAAATGTAGTGATATAAAAAGTGGAAAAATGGTGGAGAGATCCATTTCTTATCACTGCACGCTTCAATCTTTCTTTGGAATCAACTCTACACCTCTTTCTATCGATTATGGATGAACTCATTATACACTTCTAAAATGAGTACTTATATATTCATTGCATTAGTTGATGTTGAGAGAAGATCTAGAATCTAGAGAATTTAAAATTGGCAAGAAGAAAATATATATATATATATATGTAGTACTAATCAGTTGAGAATAATTACACGAGAGGGGATCTATTTCCCCATCAACATAGGATCACATCTCAGTTTGAAAAGAACTCTTTACCCCTTAGATAATTTAGAGTACTAAGTGACTATACAATAGTAACAATACCCTGGTATTTGATGGGAAATTAAGATGGTAGTTCCTGGCCACGTATAGGTCAGACGTTGGGAAAATAAGAAACACATTTAGTGATATGTGACATGAGAATGTTCAGATCGATGTGCAACAAAATGGTAAAAATAGGACAAGATATGAGTTCATTCATAAAGACTTAGAGACATCTTTAATTTATAATAAGATGAGGGTCTATTGTTTAAGACTGTTTCGACGTTGCAATGGAGATCAACCAGGGTGCTGGTTATGAGCCAAAAATTTGTATAAATGTTCTCTTATTGTCCTCGATGGAGCGGAAAACATCTTATAGAAGACCCACTAATAAAAATCAAGCATAACACTTTGGTCAAAGAATATGATCAAGCAGCCCACTTGTACCACCATCATATGATCCTTTTGAATTGCCGTTGAGTATTCTCTACTCTCATGTTGCCCCTTAATGCATGTTTACAACAATAACTTTACCAACAACCACAAATTGTTCATCTGTAGATTACATGCATTCTAAGATGAATAAAACACGGCACTGTGATATGTTATCAGATGTGGTTTTCAGCTACTTTAAAATTTTTATTCTGAAAATGTGTAAATTCAAGCTGAATTCTCTCTAAGTAACTTTATGCACCTTTTCAAAATTTCTCATCAACCCCCCCCCCCCCCCTAAAAAAAAAAAACAGCAGCACAACAACCTATGTAGCATGGACACTCCTATCATGGAGCCGCGTCGTATCAAAAACGTGTCCGACATGTGTATAAGACACACGTGTCATGTGTATTTTAAAGAATTTGTCATGTATCCGCATATCGTGTCCATTTCAATGTTGTGGTATCCATACAATAGGGGCAACAACAACAATAACCAAAATCATCAGCAGCATTAAAGAAAAAGGGTCATCAGGTGTGCCTCATTTTGTGTAAAGCAAGAATTAATATAGAACCATGAGATTAACTCATTAAGCATAAAAGTTCACATCTCAAGTCCAATGGAATACACTATAAAACTAACTCGTGTTCCCTCGTAAGCCTATTCATGTTTCAAACTAATGTCCTTTAACTCCGCCGGTGCATTATTCACTACCTGTCCCAAACCAAGATAAAGGAGGAGGGCTGTGGTAGGCATGTGACAGCCAACGTAAAATATTGTCACATACTATGAACATAAACCAAGAACTAAATTTTGTTGGGGCGTTCCCTACCGAGCGACGCGTTGCATCAGAGCCTGGGTGTAGCGAAGTGGGCAAGGGTTGCTAGGTCATCGTCCAGAAACGACGCGCCACATCGGCGTCCGGATGTGGTGTTAAATGAGTAAGGGTTCCCACACTTTTATGAGCGGGTGAGGGTAAAAAAGTTAGCTCATGCATATAAGATTAGGTTAGCATCAAGAAACATAAGTTCTCTTACAGGTAGATTAACAGAGTTAGTTGATGTTATGCTTAGACGGAATGTTAGTATTTTGCGTGTGCAAGAAACTAAGTGTGTAAGTGAAAAAGCTAGAATTTTAGAGTCTTGGGGTTATAAACTTTGGTATGCTGGTAATAGAAATCGTAATGGGGTGGGTGTGATCATAGATAAACAATTGCTTGAGAATGTACTGGAGGTTAGGAGAAAGAGTGATAGGATTTTACTAGTTAAACTTATTTTAGGTAGGGAGATTTTTAATGTTATTAGTATTTATGCACTACAAGTGGGACTTGATTAGTCTAGTAAGCATCAATTTTGAAAGGATTTAGATGAGATAGTGCAAAGCATACCCATTAGAGAAAAGTTTTTCATAGGCGGTGACCTCAATGGGCATGTAGGAACTACTCGTTATGCGTTTGATAGTGTACATGGAGGATTTGATTTTGGGAAAAGAAATGAATCAGGTAACTCTATTCTAGATTTTGCTTTGTCCTATAATTTGATCTTAGCGAATACTTGGTTTAAAAGAGAGTCTCACTTGATCACTTTTAGAAGTGGATCAAGTGCGAGCAAAATAGATTTTTTTTAAAACGAGAAAAGTAGATAGAGGTTATTGTATGGATTGTAAGGTAGCACTGGGTGAGAGTGTAGTAACCCAACATAGACTCTTAATTTTAGATATCCGAATTAGAAGGAGATTTAGAAAGATTAAACATGAGTTAGATCCAAGGATTAAGTGGTGGCGGCTAAAAGAAGCTAACCAAAGAGTTTTTGTAGATCGAGTAGTACATGAAGTAGATTGAAAAGCCCAAGATAATCCCAATATAACATGGAACAAAATTGCTAGCTGTATTAAAAGAGTAACTAAAGATGTACTTGGTGAGTCACGGGGTGGTGCTCCACCATGTAAGGATACATTATGGTGGAATGAAGAGGTAAAAGCTGTCATTAAGATCAAACGAGATTCTTATAGAAATTTGAAGAAAAATTGTGATGGAGTGAGTTTTAAGAAGTATAAGCTAGCCAGGAGGTTAAGAAAGCTGTTCAGAATGTAAAAACTAACGTGTACAAAGAAGTGTATAAGAAGTTGGATACTAAAGAAGTTGAAAAGGATATATATATAAAATTGCTCGAATAAGGGAGAGAAAGACTAAAGACTCATGTACGATGAGGTGTCAAAGATGAGGATCAGAAGGTTTTAATTCGAGATGAAGAAATCAAAGAAAGATGAAGAGAGTATTTTGACAAATTGTTCAATAGTAGTTCTACTCAAGATTTGGGTGATTTTACCATTCAATGCCAAGATATGAACCGTAATTATGTGCACAGAATTAGCGAATCTGAAGTTAAAGAGGCCTTGAAGATGATGAAGTTAAGGAAAGCTGTTGGCCCGGATGTAATTCCTATTGAGGTATGGAGATGCTTAGGAGAGGTGGGCGTGAGATAGCTGACAAAACTCTTTAACAAGATCTAGTTAACTAAAAAGATGCCAAATGAGTGAAGGAAGAGTACCCTAGTACCTCTCTATAAGAACAAAGTTGATATCTAGAGTTGTTCAAACTATTGTGGAATAAAACTCATATGTCACACCATGAAGTTTTGGGAAAGGATAATTGAATACAAATTAAGGTAGAATGTTAAAATACCAAAGAACCAGTTTGGGTTCATGCCGGGGCGACCGACGACAGAGACTGTTTATTTGCTTTGTCAACTTATAGAGTGATTTCAAGAGAGGAAGAGAAATTTGCATATGATCTTTATTGATTTAGAAAAAGCTTATGATAAGGTGCCAAGAAAGGTATTATGGTAGACATTGCTGAAAAAGAGAGTCCACATCAAATATATTGACATAATCAGGGACATGTACGATGGAGTAGTGGCAAATGTCAGAACTTATGGAGGCATAACAAGTGATTTTTCTATCACAATTGGATTGCATCAAGAATCTACATTGAGTCCATTCTTATTTGTCATAGTGATGGACGAGCTTACTAGAGATATTCAGAATAAGATACCGTGATGTATGCTATTTGCTGATGATATTGTCCTAATCGATGAAACGAGAGCTGGGGTAAATGCAAAATTGAAGTTATGAAGGCAAACTTTAGAATCTCGAGGTTTTAATTAAGTAGGACTAAACAGAGTATATGGAGCGTAAATTCAATAAACAGAAAATCTGAGATTATAGTATTGTGACACTAAATGTTTAAGAAATACCGATGAGCAGTCATTTTAAGTACTTGGGTTCTATTATCCAAAAGGATGGGGAGATTAATAGTGATGTCAACCATAGGATCCAAGCTGGCTGGTTAAAATGGAGGAGCGCAACAGGAGTTTTATGTGATCGTAATATTCCGTTATGGCTGAATGAAAAGTTTTATCGTACTGCTATTAGGCCAGCTTTGTTATATGGCACAGAATGTTAGGCTATAAAGAGATATCATGCCCAGAAGATGAGTGTAGGATGCGCATGCTTCGTTGGATGTGTGGTAACACGGGGAGAGATAATGTGAGAAATGAGGATATTCGTACTAAGATAGGCGTAGCCTCTATAGAAGAGAAGATGAGAGAAAACCGCCTACAATGATTTGGTCATGTGCGACGTAGACCTACAAATGCGCCAGTCCGGTGAATAGAGTGTATCAAATTAGGGCAAGTTAAAAGAGCGCATGGGAGACCGAAGAAAACATGGATGGAAGTAATACGACAAAATATAGAGGCTAAAGGTCTTAGTGAAGGCATATTGCTCGATAGGAATGAGTGGAGAAAGCTGATCCATGTGCCCGATCCGGCGTAATTCTCTTTTGGTTCATGTAGCCTACCCCAAATGCTTGGGACAAATGGCTTAGTTGTTGTTGTTGTTGTTGTTGTGTCCTTTACTTCTGCATTTATGCTTGAGATAACATTTATCATCTCCAACAAATAGTTTTATACCAGCTACATTCAGAACTCATGCAGATTTCATCTAGATTCATAACACATTTATTCATTAAAATTTTGGTGAAGTCATTGCATATCCATCTACGCTTATTTTCTTATTGCCGATATAAGACAAAAATAATGCTTCACCAAGCTCTGATCATTTTGAAAAGAAAATATAACAAAAACTTCAATATTAAGCATATAACATGCTATCTAAGAACATGCATTACATGTCTTATTACGTAGAAAAGAAGGAGAATTTGATCAGTTAATACAATATATATTTTCGGTTCAGTGTGACAATAAAATATAAAAGAATGTAAGCATTACCAAACCACAGAATGGATAACAAGATGATTAGGCAATTGAAACCAATACATGCTATGTATACACTTCTTTAGGAAAGCAAAAGTGAAGGATAATTTGTTTTATCACATATAATATATGATGTAGTACTCATAGTTTGAATTTCAAATAGCTAAGTTTTAAGGGGAAAATTATGAAAAAGAAAGGAATATCTAAAGAGCGGAATTGGAATTTTGGTAGCCAATGGCAAAATATAGTGCACATAATTCTAAACAACTCCACAAGGAAGAACACAATTTCCAACAAGGAAGTTAGAAGCATGTTGTAAACACTTGGGTATGCGCAATTATCTTCACAATTTTGTTTTCAGGGAATATTAATCAATTGATTGGTACCAAAGTAAAAGGACCTAATTCTCAGACATAAAACATAAGCACCTATCTAATAGGAGGAATTGCATAGTCTAGGCAACTAGATCCACAATAGCTACATTTTTAAGATTAAGTACTTAATATATCACATACATAAAATTTGAAATACCAATCGACTGTTTCAGAAGAATGTATCTGGTTATGGTAACATACCTAGATCATCCACGAAAATTTGCAATACCTATGTTTCTTTCAACAGAATGTATCTGGTTAAGGTGACGTACCTAGATGCATCTACTAAACAATAAACATGCACCGACAATCACCAACTCTCTCCTATATCTTTAGCATAACAAAGTGAGAACTCAGATTGTATAACCATTTGCTTCATGACAGCAACATGAAAAATTCTAGAGTCTTAACTGGGGGGAAAAAGTAGACAAAAGGGTGCAGAAGGGCTCTACATTTGTATATAAAAATAGCATCTGAATTATCTCCAACAAAAAAACTGTTGTTTTTAGTTAATAAGGAATTACCTTGCACGCATTTGATTAGTTGTTCGTAAATAAAATCTCATTGCAAACAAGAAAGGTTAGAATTGACACCCAAGGTTCCATTACAGTTGAACAAAAAGCCTCATTTCGCCCGCTGAAATCTGTCAGAAATTAACATTGGTCCATTCAACTTGATCTAACAGCGGAGACACAACTTGACACCTAAAGTAGTGTCTCCTTTACAAGTTCAGGATTTACCATGCCACTATATTTTGATGTTCATGTCCTCACTGTATGCACATATGACACCATTTTGGGGGTGTGATACATATACAAAAACAAATAGGGCATGAGTACGGCACAACTATAATAGTCCAAACAGAAGCAAAGAGATAGGAATTTTGAGTATCCCTTTCTTCTTTCTTTCTTTTCCGCCCATTTTTGGAGAAAATATTGGATATGCAGGCACTGTGTTGACTATCTTGGACATGCTCAGGATATGCATATGCATATACATGCAGTCATAGTATTTAATTGGACCGCATTGGGTCAGGTCAAGCTTGCTTACTGTATTCTCACTTCAAAAAATCGAATCAGCAAAAACATGAAATCTTCTTTGCAAGATGTCGTGGGCCTCTAGGTGTTCCCCATTTTTTTCCCTTCTTTCTCTTATTGTTTTTACTTTATTGTTCCTTTCTGACTTCTCATTCACGTACAAATGCCCAAATGTGCACAAGACTGTTATGCATTAATCGAAGCAGCTATATATCAAATTTGGGTAAATTGGCCGACTCCAACTTTAACACAATCTGAAATTACACATATTTTATTATCATATCTTACCATGTCTATGTCCGAGTTGTTAAAAATTTCCCAAATCCATGTGTTAGTGTCTATGTGTCACTTCACTGATCAAGTAACTTGGCAGCAAGAAATATGTGCCTTGCACGGTGGTAAAATATGGGATCAGTGCTCACATGAAATGTCAATATTACTCGGGTTTTTTCCTTTCATATATAAAGATTGCATCAGTGTGGGACAACATTAGAAATTAAAAGCATTACCCTTATGCGTGATTATGTCATAATTACATTACAAATACTACAGCTAGCTTAAAAGAATGAACTCAAATATATCGGTAAAGTTTAAAGGCACCTTTTCTCTTCCCATACCCCAAAAGAGATGAAAGCAGAAGCAAATATATTTTAAAAAAAAACATAAGCAAATTTATGAGCAAATATGAAAAGAAACGTGCACAAAAACGCACATCACACCACAGTGGTATTTAACAAACAACAAACTTGGTCACAGCTTGTTACGAAGATAAGTTCAACTTCAACATAACAAATTATTAATTAATATTAAAAACTGACCTGCAGGTTGAGAGATCTAGCATCCATTTGTAGTTAACCACAGCTCGATAACATCCTGGTTCATTACAAAGAGTGTCAATTTTAAGGATAAAACAGAAACCGAACATAGAATTATCACGCAAAAACTCGAAATCTTACAAAAAGGAGCCGCCTTTTTTTTTTTTTTGGGGCGGGGGGTTTTGTTGTGGGCCTTGAGTAGTGTGTGGGGAGGTGACAACGATAAAGAGCACGCAAGTAAACAGTCACGGACTCCGTCCTCCATGAACGCCGACCAGCGTGCTCTCTCTCGTTGTCAACTCCGCCGCCGCAACCATCACCACCACCACCACCACTACCATCGACGACGATCTCTGCCATTAAAAAAGCTATGAACTTTTTTCCATTCACAAAAGTCCTAGCCTGAAAATTATCCCCAAAAAAATCACTAAAATCGATCTAAAAATCACACGAAATGTTTAATTAATTAAAAAGAAAGTAAGCGAAACTCATCTGTTGAAAAAAATACTCAGATTCCTCGCATCGGATCGAGCAAGAGAGACGATGAGATCGAACCAGAGGAAAGAGAAATTAATAATAATAAAAAGACGGGAACAAAAAGGGAGGGAGGGAGCGAGCGAGGATGAGGCCTAAGACTTGCTCTGAGTGTGTCGCCCGCCTTAATAGAGGCCTTGAACGCTAAATGTTTATTGTAAACTCCAGCAGTTAAATTCCACAAATTAAAGGGGAAAACAACAAAAAAAAAAAAAAAAAAAAAAAAAAACCTTCTATTTATCATTTACACCCCTGTCATTTTAGATATTTGTAATAGTACGTTATCCTTTTGTTTATGCTCCTCCTTTTTTAGAGCCTAACTGCAATAAAATTCGCACGCGAGATACATTTTTAATTTATTTTTTAAACAACCAGAGAGGCTCCGCAATTTTGCCCCCACCAGTGAATCAACTCGCAGTGATTAGATTGACCGTCAGTATCTAATATCTACACCCAATTCATAGCATAGTTCTTTCTGTCTCTTTCAACTAGTGCTCCACATGCCTTCTTTTGATGTGACAAGGAGATTGGAATTTTTATCCTATCGTAAAATAACGAAAAAAATGGAAAATCCATCCAAAAGTGAGATTTTCTTCTCCATTCCTGCGGAAACCCACACGAAAGTTCAAGGTGCAGACCAACGATGATTTCTTTTATTAGCTTATAAAACTTTAAATACGCTTGATAGCTCAATGAGAATAATAATAACGAGAGGAACTTGATAGCTCAACGAGTAAAGACTCAGTGGCCTAAGCCTTAAAAGCAGCAAGTAGGATCGAATAATATTCTGTTGAGCACTTGTAGTTATATAAATAACGGAAGAACTCTTGTTTTAGTATATGCATGTATATGGAAGAAAAAAAAACGGATAGTGGTATAAGTGATGTATATATATCATTTATTGTATTTGAGATAGTTTGAATACTATATAGAATGATGATATTTGAGGAGTGATGTACTTCTAGAATTGATAAGTAGGCTAGTGTTGGCCAAATTTGATATCTTATATCAGGATGGACTCCATATTATAGAGGAGATGCTGGCGAGATTATTGGTGATTATCTAAACGATTAAGTTTAACAGTTTATGATTATAATTATTTAGTGATTAAAAACTGAGATCGTTACATTTGGTATCAAACAGTCTCAGATTTTAATCAGCGAATTACCATAATCATAAACTGTTATACTTAATTGTTCATATAAACACTAATAATATCGACAACATCTTCTCTATAATATAGAGTCTACCTTGGTGTAAGATATCAAATTTCGGACAACACCAACCTACTTATCCACTCTACGAGTACATCACTTTTAAAAGAGCATCATTTCTATAGTGTTCAAACTATCTTAAATATAGAATTGTTATATATACATCACTTATACCACTATCAACTTTTTCCAAATATATACTAAAACATGAGTACTTCCACTACTTATAAAAGAGATCAACCATAATTGCTCAAAACAATATTATTCGAGCCTCCTTGCTTCTTGTAAGGCCTCAAACTGAGTCCTTACCCTTACCATGACCTAAAAAAAGAGATTTATAAAAATGAGGTGAGCTTGATAGCTCAATGAGTAAAGTAAACTCTAATTTAACCTACATGAATGCACGCTTACATAATTTATTAGTTTCAAATCTCTGATATCAGTTTTTAACTATATAGAAAACTCAATTCCTTAACTATCATCTTACCCG
This sequence comes from Agave tequilana, assembly GCA_038442645.1. Classification (NCBI taxonomy): domain Eukaryota; kingdom Viridiplantae; phylum Streptophyta; class Magnoliopsida; order Asparagales; family Asparagaceae; genus Agave; species Agave tequilana. The sequence goes on from JAVJIF010001529.1 coordinate 210,342, forward strand.
ATTTTCTTTTATCTTTCTTGGAACATAAATGTCTCAAATACCGGATACAAATTTCGTATCTCACCATATCTATAACTAGTGATGCACACAATAATTATTCATATAAGTGATTTATGTATCACGATATCAAGTTCATGTGATATAGCATAATCTAGTTCTATTCATATAACTAGTGATCCAATTATCATATTGTTCATTACTTTCAGTTGCTAGATCCAAATACAAGTATGTATCTCATCAGTTTTATAATTATGATGTATCTATCACATAATGTGCCCTTATGGCACACACATAATGAGTGATGCACTGGTTTCTTACTGTAGTGAGTGATGCACTGGTTACTTACCGTACCCTTATGGCACACACATAATAAGTGATGCACCGATTATGTAACAGTCCCAGCTTATAATCACCTCAATTATCATAATCATAACTTTTACATTTAATTTTTCAAATAATCTCCGAAAATTTCGGCAGCATCTCTTCTGAAATATGGAATCTGCCCTAATATAATAATTCAGATTTCAGCTAATATCAGCCTGCTTATTGTTGGCACAAAGGCCATTAGCCCTAGTTTTAATGATAACAAATCATATGTAGCTATGTATTAACAAGTTTGTTTAATTAAGTTTCAGGTAAAATTATATGTTACATTTCGGCTCCATCACAAGACTCACACATTTAGAAGTCAAGAAGATTTAGATTCCAGAGCCTAGCACACTAGAAGAGTTTAAGGATCAAGTGATATTCAGAAGAGTATTTTAAGATTTGTATTTTTACTTTTTCTATTTTACATAGTGTAGGCTGTCTAAAAATCACTAAAAGATAAGTCATTGAAAAGCAGAATTCCAAGTTCTAGACACAAAGCTAATTTTGGCCGCGTCTCATCAGCACCAAGGTGCGAGGCTAGACAGCCGCGTCTCAGCAGCATGAAGGCGCGAGGCTCGACAGCCGCGTCTCAGCAGCGCCAAGGCGCGAGGCTCGAAACCCGCGTCTCAGCAGCGCCAAGGCGCGAGGGTCGAAACCCGCGTCTCAGTAGCATGAAGGCGCGAGGGTCGACAGCCGCGTCTCAGCAGCATCAAGGCGCATGGGTCGAAACCCGCGTCTCAGCGACTCCAAGGCGCATGGGTTGACACCCGCGTCTCAGTTGTAACCGTCCCGGTTTCGGGGCCAATCACGGCCCACATAACGGGGAAAGTTAGCACCCATTATGGAGTGTTTTTAGGAGGCACGTACGCCCCTGAAACCCCTATAAATAGCCCCATCGCTATGAAGAAGGGGTCGGATTTTCGGTCGGAGGATTTCTGGGAGAAAAGAGCTCTGAGAGAAAAGAGAGAGAGAGTTCAACCCTTCAGAGAACTTGCTGTGTTCAAGTTGCTCTTTGCCTATCTTCTCTTTGAGAGTTTTGGTAGACAGAGCTGAGTTACTCCATCTACCATCCGAAGAGGAGATCCCTGGAAGGTACGGTCACCCGGTCAACGGAGAACAAGATTCACTCTCCATCGCAACTTGAAGAACCCAGCCTTAAACAAAGGGAGGATTCAAGATTCAACATCCTCCCTCCCTTGTAATCGGAAGACTGATCTGTTGTAATTTTCTATCCAATCAAAAGAATTTTACAATCGAATCCTCCTTTTCCGACGCATACACATAGGATTTATAGTCGTTTGTTAAAATCAAGATGATAGAGGTTGATAGCTTTTGGGATTGACACACACACACATTTCATATTCTTTTGTATTTTTCAAACAAACAACTATGCTTCTTACCGTTTTCTTTATCGTCAGTTTTAGAAAAACAAGTTCTAATAAACCTGGTTTTTGTTTTAAAAAAGAATTTTGTCAAAATATGGTTCTAATTGATTTGGTGTTGATCCATTGATCACACTCTAGTTCTTCAAGTCTTTAGAATTCTATTTTGTATTTATATATCAAAAGAATTTTCATTGAAAAAAAAATTGGTTTCGAAAATATATATCCAGATCAAGATTTTGGCCGTCAGCCGGTCGACCGGGCGGTCGACTATTGGCAGAGCAAAATTGCTCTGTCGATCAACCGACATGCACCAAAGTGCTAGCGTGCACTTCGGTCGACCGGGCGGTCGACCGTCTGCAAGAGCATTGCTCTCTGTTGGGTCCGGTCGACCGTCCGGTCGACCGATAGAGAGTTTTCACTCTCTGGTTGGGAACTACGGTCGACCGTCCGGTCGACTGCTTCCCCCAACGGTCAGAAATCTGACCGTGAGCGGTCGACCATCCGGTCGACCGGCAACAGAATTTTCTGCTGAGTTGGCTCCCAACGGCTAGTTTCTAATTTGTCTGTTTCTGGGTCTTGTCCCAACAACTCTATTGTGTTTTTTACTCTTATTTTCATTCCCTCTAAATAGTGGGACTATGAAATAACTCAAGAATAAGATTTCTAAGTCTTAGATCAAAATTTTACAAGTTTTAGCCTCTTTACAAAAGATTTCTCTTTGAGCCAAAGATTTCTAAAGTTTTAGTTTTAGCTTGAGTCTTTCCTCTACATCTCTACTAGCTATTTTCACTACATAATCCCAAAGAGTTTCACTTTCTCATCTTGATTACAGGGTTGTGCTTGTGAGCTATTTTGTGGTCAAGAGTTGATCACCGATTTCTTTCGATTGTGAAGTTGTAGAGGTTGTGGCCTCGAGCGAGTTAGTGAGCTCCAAGTTGGTGTTGCGACACCGTGAGAGAGGACAAGTGTGTCAGAAGAGTTCTAGTGAGAACTTGTAACCGGTTAACGATTCAGTGGGATCGGTCATAGTGAAAATCCTTCATAGTGTTGAAGGCGGGGACGTAGAGCAGTGACTCGAACCTCGATACATATCCTTGTGTTTGCGATTGCTTACTCTCTCTCTTAACTCTACTCTCTCTTACTTGCACACTATATTGCTTACTGTTTTTGCAAGTTTTATTTTATTATATTTGCTAATTGCTAGGTTGCTAGCAAGATATTTTTAATTCCGTAATATTTGCCATTTAGTATAGCCATCACCTATTCACCCCCTTATAGGTGATTTTCAATTGGTATCAGAGGCTAACCCTAGCTTTTGGTTTAACCACCTTACGGAGATCCTCTTTATTTGGCTATATTTATTTGTTGCATCTATTATTTGTTTGTGCACTAACTTGTTTTCATGGCATCACACGACTTCTCTAGTATCAAGTCCCCACCCAAATTTAATGGGTTGAACTTTTCCATTTGGAAGGTCAAGATGAACCTATTTCTCAAATCCCTAGGAGTTAGAGTTGCTAAGGCCATAACCAAAGAATTTGTAAAACCTCACGGCGATGAGGATACATGGCCCGAAGCAACCGCCAAAGACTATGAAGCAAATGCCAAAGCCCAATATGCACTCGTACAAGCACTTAATGATGATGATCTTTCTCGTATAATAAAATGTAAATCTGCTTTTGAAATTTGGAACGATCTCATAATTACTCATGAGGGAACGTCTCAAGTCAAAAGATCCAAAATTGACTTGCTCCGTTCTCAATATGAGAATTTTTATATGCTTGAGAATGAATGCATTGATGATATGCTCACTCGATTCACGAAAATCACTAACGATTTATTTTCCTTAGGTGACAAGATTGATAATGACCAAAAGATTAGAAAGGTCATTAGAGTTCTTCCCAAATCTTAGAAAGTCAAGGCAACTACCCTCAAGGAGCTTAACGATAGGGAGGAGATGGACTTCTCCGACTTCATTGGTAATCTCAAAACCCATGAGATGAAAATGAAGGTGAGAGAAGAAAGGGATGCTCTAAAGAAGAAAGCAATAGCTTTCAAGACGACTCCATCCTCCTTTAATGAAGATGAATCATCAGAAGACGATGATGAGGACTTTGCCATGCTCATTAGAAAAGTGGGCAAGATGCTCTACAAGAAGGGAAGACATAGCAACTTCCGAAGAGAAGACCTCAAGGAAGACTTGAAAAGAAAAAGGAGGAGACGGGTCCTTACTTTCATTACAAAAGATGGGTCATCTAATTGCGGATTGCCCCTCACTGCAAGTCACGACCTCCAAGAACGTGCATAAGAAAAGAAGGCGATGGTGGCCACGTGGGATGATTCGGAGACAGAATCCAGAGAGGAGATTGACACCTCACACATGTGCTTCATGACATACAGTGATGAAGCTTCAAAGGTAAATCTTGAAAACTTATTAGAAGATGATGATTTAACCATGGATAAATTGGCACAATTTTTTGAAGAACTTCAAAATAGATATGAAATTTTCCTTGCTCAAAACAAAAAATTGAAAAGGAAAATGATCTTTTAAAGAACAAGTTTGAAATTGTTTTAAATGAGAAAATGATTTATTAAAGTCTTTTGAGAAAATGAAAAATAATTTTGAAAAATACAAAACTACTTATAAGGGTAAAAGCCCAAATATCACTTGTTATAAAAATGAATTTTTAGATATTCAAAAACGCGTTGAGGTTTTGGACACAACATTGAAAAAGTGTGCTTTTGACAAGAATAAATTTGCATCTATGTTTTTAAAGGGAAAAACCAAAAGGAAACACACTTCTCATGCATCAAACACACATCATGAAAAACATGCACACACACATCAACACAAGCATGCCTTTATGTATAGTAAAGTGTACACATGTGCACATTGCGACCGCGAAGGCCATTTAGTTAAATTTTGTTATGCAAAATTAAATATGATTAATAAGAATGTTTGGGTTCGAGAAAGTACTAACTCCATATGACCAAAAAAGATTTGGGTACCAAAGAGCATATCAAATTTGATTGATAAAGGTGTGTCGTCCTCCTCCAAGACTTAGGGGGAGATGGTGCCGGGTGGTGGATGCATCGAAGCTAAATGAATCCAACGTCACTTGCATCACTATCAAGAGGCACCTATTTTGGAGATTGCCCGTGGTTTAGTAACTTCTCCACTTGAATATTTCTTGTCCAGTTAGATTTTTGCATGTATAAAGTAAGCTAGATTTTTTGTTTGTAATATACCCTTTTTGTATAGACTTGCACACTCTTGTTTTTGTATCTTGTCAAGTCTACTAAGTTTGATTTTAGCCCTGTTTTGATTGCTCATATGTAGAGTGTTTCTTTAAAAGATTTTTGTATCAATTGTCAAATATGAAAAATTTTATTTTTTTTCTCTCAACCATATTTAAGCAAATAAATAAAGATAGCAATTGCGCGCCTCAACTCTTATCTAGACGAATGACGAGGAGAAGTTCAGAACCCGTAAAGGGTATTCGGCTTCAATATCTCAAATTATTGCTTAATTATTGAGAAATTTATTGTTAATTATAATAAAATAAAATAAAATTAATTTTGTGTGTTTTTCATGCCTATATGATTTTTAGTATTGTTTCCCTATTTTACGTGTAAAGATAAATTAGTTTTCAATACCCTCTAAAGAAAACAAATTAAAAATTTTTTGAACAGATTTTTTTGGGCTGTCCCAGTCGACCGAGTTAACCTATCATAGGACCGGTCAACCGTACGATCGACCGATAAAGCATGTCATAAAAAATATATATCTGCCCGTAGCCGGTCGACCGACTGAAACCGAGTTTGGTCTCGGTTTGCCCCGGTCGACCGGGCGGTCAACCGGGAGTCGGGTATGCTATTTTACCTGGTTCTCTATATAACCTAAATCCCCAAATTCCCTTCATTCCTTCTCCTTCCATCAAAACCCTCTTCTTCCTCTTCAATTCTCCACGTCCCGAACTCAATCCAACCCCTTCAAATCTTTTTCAATCCAAAATTCTTCCATTAAAATTTGTTAAAAACCCTTTCAAGCTCCAGATCTACTACTTTCAGACAATTTATTTGGGATTTCAAGGTATAACCTATTTTCTTCCAAATCTCTTTAATTTTCTTAATTTTTCTAAGTTTATCTATCTTTATTTGTGTCTTTATCTTGATTAGTGTCTTCATTATATCAAAAAGATCTAGATCTGAGAAGGAAAAAATCCTGAGTCCTCTTCCAACCCCTTTATTTCACAAATACATCTCATAGATTTTCCATCATCCATAACAAAATTGTTGTATCTGGTAGAACTGTGGTGCTTGGTGATTTTGAACACCTTAATCTTGCTGCTATTTTGAGTACTAGCTCATTTAAACACTTCGTCACTATCAAAGAACCTGTATACCCTAAGCTTGTACACTATTTCTACTATAACCTGTTTTCCCAAAACAATCACATCAGGTTTAGAGTTATGGATAAAGATATTAACATTTCACTTGATAAATTTGCGCATCTCCTACACCTCTCATATGAGGGGGTCAATATATACAATATTGATTTACATGATTTTGACTATCCTGACGGTGAGTCTGCCCTCACCGCCTCCTTTTTGCTTCATGATGATGATAACCCCACTTTGGTTAGGAATGAGAAGGTGAAGTATTACACTCTCACCGCTCAAGTCTTAGCTAAAATAGTTTTCTATAACCTCATGCCAAAATCAGGAGAGTATAGTCATGCTAGGGGTTCTGCTCCTCTTCTGATCTATTACCTTCTGAAAGATATTAGAGTCAATATACCCAAACTCATCATTGACTATATGGCTTCTGATCATCTCCTGATCCCAAACTGGCATTTACCTTTTGGGATGCTTATCATACGCCTGTTGAAGCAACTTAAGTTTGATTTTTCCACTGGACGAACCATTGAACCGTCATTTAATATCAACAACACTCTTCTCAAGAGGATGCGCGTTAGGGAGCGTGCCCATGCTCCTCAGCCCCCTCCTATTTCACCTGTCGTTGTTCCTGGATCATTTTCTTCATCTTCTGCTTCTTTCGATCCATATGTAGCCCTTTCTAGTCAGCTTCGGAGCACAACCTGCAGATGACCGCTTACTTCCAGCGGCTAAAGCAGAGAGTGGATAATGATCTCCATCACATTTGTGCTTCTATTCACTATCTGCAGACCTGTGTCGATGACACCTGTAGTAGGAATGCTTGGCCGGCTCCTCTTCCGAGTAGTCACTCACGGCCACTTCCTATGACGGGTCCTCCATTCGACGCATGGGTTCCTCCTCTTGTTGCTTCTGAAGCACTAGCTTGACCAGAAGACCCTGAATTCTAAGAGGATTGACCTTTTTTGTTGATGACAAAAAGGGAGAGAGATTTTGATGGAGTTATATGTGGGAGATAGAGTTATATTTGAAAGTGCCCTAATGCCAATTGTAAATCACCTAGAGGGGGGGTGAATAGGTGATAATGCTAATCTAGGAACTAAATGCGCTAAATGCAGAAGCTAATGCAAATTTTTCAATCACACTTAGTACAACACACAAGTGTAGCCGAATTCCCCGTGAAGGGCTCTGGACTAACTCCTCTTGATTCCCTTGAATGGGTTGAGGTGCTATGTGAAGCTCTTGTGGTTAAGTACAAGTGAGGCACACACAAACAAGCCAAGCATATAAGGATAAAAAGCAATATGAAATAATGCAAGGCAACACAAGCAATATGAATGATATGAATAAAGAATGATGCTTTGCACAAATAAATGAGAGAGAGAGTTGAGAGACAATGGATCAAACGCAAAGGCCAAGATATGTTTCGAGGTTCGAGCCCCTAGCTCTACATCCCCGCCTTCACCACCGTGAAGGATTTCTAATCCACTATACTCCCACCGAGGGAACCTCTACCGAAGAGGATTTGTTACAACAAAGGGAGTACCGAACTCCTCTCTCAAACACCGCCTCACAACCGAGGGGTAGGCCCGTAGCCAATACAACAACCACAAACACCTCTACCGAGGAGGGTTTACAAACAAACTCTACCTCTCACTAGAGGGAGCAAACCACAAGCCTCAACCTCTACCAAAGAGGGAGCAAACCAACAACCCAATACAAAAACCTCAACCTCTATCAAAGAGGGAGCAACTCAAGAAATCAAGGGTTTATAACAAGTGGTATATCTCAACCACAAATCTCTTTCCTTTTTCTCTTTTCCACAAAACAAGGATCCTAATAGAATAGGATAGATGATAGCTCAAGTGTGAAAAACCTAGTGTTTTGATCAAAGAAAACTCTTGGGAAAACACCAAAATGATATAGAGATTTTTGCTCAAAAACAATTCCCAAAACCTAATTTCTTTGAAATAAACAAAACACTTAAAAACAAATAGAATGAATCTTTTTTCTCTTTAAACACTTTTTAAAACTTGTTTTTAAAACAAAGAATGGGAGAAAATCAGCTCTAAAAATCTTGGTTAAAATCATGAAGAGATGGGGTATTTATAGCCCCAAAACAAAACTAGCCGTTAGGCTGAGCCTGACAGGCTACCTGTCGGCCGGCCCGGCCGATCGCCAACGTCAGAAATGTGACCGTTGGGGCAACCCGGTCACCGCCCGGTCGACCCAAAAAAACAGAGAGCAGAGCTCTCTGGTCCGGTCGGCCGCCCGGCCGACCGTCCCAATGTGTGCCAGACGTGCACGGTTCTGTGCACGTCGGTCGACCGTACGGGTCGACCGGCCTATGGTTCGGTCGACCCATGCGGTCGGCCGAACTGGCCTGACAGACACTGTTCTGGGCAGAAAAACATAAGTTAAAATATTTCTAAAAATTCTTTTATCTCTTATAAAAATACCCAAAAATAGTTTTATCATTTTGCATTGATACATAAACATGTGATAAAAAGTTTGGCTTAAATATCAAGCATATGAAACTATTTTTGTGTCTTATCATTTTTACCAAAACCAAAACATGTATTTTTATCAAACTTGAATTTTTCAATACATGAATAGGGAAGTCAAAATAAGTTTGTATAAGAAGTTTAAGCATGCATGTATAACTAGAATACATCTATTATACATATAACCATTTAAACTTGTTTTGATCAATCTATTCATGAAAACACATATCGGTTAAACTAAAAACCGAAAAACCATAAAACGTGTGTGTTTGTGCACTTGAGCATATCAACTATTCTAAGCTTTACAAATGGATCTAAAACACACTAAACTAAACTAGGATACCTAAGTCTTCTTGACGATCTTCAATCTTCAAGCCGACTCGATCCCAAACGTGATCCACTGAGTGCAAATGAGTAATCTTGAAGCTCGGGCACCGGAATCACCAAGTGAAGGCTTCCAAACTCCTCTTTTTGAAGCAATCACCAACTAATATCTTACTTAATGATCTGAAACTAAAATCACAAGATTATTAGTAAACATAACTATATGAGTCAATCATCATCAAAACTAGGGTGGAAGGCCTTTGGGCCAACAATATTTTGGGAGTGTTTACTTTTTGGAGTGTCTACTTTTGATTTTTTGTATTTGGATATGTATTTGGATATATGCTTTGTTTTATGGACATATGTCTTGTGTGGTATATATCTAGTTTTGAGGTTGGCATGAACCTCTATGCATGTATGAACATATTTCTGATATGGTATTTATCCTTATTGTCTTTACATATGTGGTGTATGTGGTATATGTGTATTGTTTATTGTTTCCTTTATAATCCAACCATCTGCCACTTATATTGGAGGTTGGAGGTAATTTGGACGGATTGAGGGAAACCGTTTGTGCATACACTTTTATAACTCTGTATTCCTGGTATACATAGATGGTTGGCATAAGAGCCAAATTGTCATATACTATATATGCTTTTATTGTGCATTTAGCTCTTTTATGTCATATTCTTATATATGCATGTGTTTAGGGGGAGCTTCGCTTGAAGTCTCTTCCCAAAATATTTATAATAACTCCATATGTTTTGTCATCATCAAAAATGGGGAGATTGTTGTCCTAAAGGCCATTAGCCCTAATTTTTATGATAACAAACCATATGGAGTTATGTATTAACAAGTTTGTTTAATTAAGTTTCAGGTAAAATTATATGTTGCATTTCGGCTCCATCACAAGACTCACACATTTGGAAGCCAAGAAGATTTAGATCCCAGAGCCTAGCACACTAGAAGAGCTCAATGATCAAGTGATATTCAGAAGACTATTTTAAGATTTGTATTTTTATGTTTTCTATTTTAGATAGGATTTATAATCATTTGTTAAAACCAAGATGATAGAGGTTGATAGCTTTTGAGATTGACACACACACACACATTTCATATTTCTTTGTGTTTTTCAAACAAAAGTTTACAACTATGCTTCTTACCGTTTTCTTTATCGAGTTTCAGAAAAAACAAGTTTTGGAGAAATCAGTTTTGAAAAAAAAACAAGTTTTGAAAAACCTAGTTTTTGTTTTAGAAAAGAATTTTGTCAAAATATGGTTCTAATTTATTTGGTGTTGATTCATTGATCACACTCTAGTTCTTCAAGTCCCTAAAACTCTATTTTGTATTTACACATCAAAAGAATTTTCATTCGAAAAACATGCTTACATAAATTTATAGTTTCAAATCTCTGATATCAGTTTTTAACTGTATAGAAAATTCAATTCCTTAACTCTTGACATCTTATTCGATTTTCTTTTATCTTTCTTGGAACATAAATGTCTCAAATACCATATACAAATTCCGTTTCTCACCATATCTATAACTAGTGATGCACACAATAATTATTCATATAAGTGATTTATGTATCACGATATCAAGTTCATGTGATATAGCATAATCTAGTTCTATTCATATAACTAGTGATCCAATTATCATATTGTTCATTACTTTCATTTGCTAGTTCCAAATACAATTATGTATCTCATCAGTTTTATAATTATGATGTATCTATCACATAATGTGCCCTTATGGCACACAGATAATGAGTGATGCACTTGTTTCTTACTGTAGTGAGTGATGCACTAGTTACTTATCGTACCCTTATGGCACACACATAATAAGTGATGCACTGATCATGTAACAGTCCCAGCTTATAATCACCTCAATTATCATAATCATAACTTTTACATTTAATTTTTCAGATAATCTCCGAAAATTTCGGCAGCATCTCTTCTGAAATATGAAATCTACCCTAATACAATAATTCAGATTTCAGCTAATATCAGCCTGCTTATTGTTGGCCCAAAGGCCATTAGCCCTAGTTTTGATGATAACAAATCATATGTAGTTATGTATTAACAAGTTTGTTTAATTAAGTTTCAGGTAAAATTATATGTTGTATTCGGCTCCATCACAAGACTTACACATTTGGAAGCCAAGAAAATTTAGATCCCAGAGTCTAGCACACTAGAAGAGCTTAAGGATCAAGTGACATTCAGAAGACTATTTTAAGATTTGTATTTTTTACTTTTTCTATTTTAGATAGGATTTATAATCGTATGTTAAAATCAAGATGATAGGGGTTGATAGCTTTTGGGATTGACACACACACACACATTTCATATTCTTTTGTGTTTTTTCAAACAAAATTTTACAACTATGCTTCTTATCATTTTCTTTATCGAGTTTCAGAAAAATAAGTTTTGGAGAATTCAGTTTCGAAAAAACAAGTTTTGAAAAACCTTGTTTTATTTTAGAAAATTTTTTTGTTAAAATATGGTTCTAATTTATTTGGTGTTGATCCATTGATCACACTCTAGTTCTTCAAGCCCCTAGTACTCTATTTTATATTTACATAACAAAAGAATTTTCATTGAAAAAAGATTTGTTTTAAAAATATATCCAGATTAAGATTTTGGCCCTCAGCCGGTCGACCGGGCGGTCGACCGTTGGCAGAGCAAAACCGGTCGACCGACATGCACCAAAGTGCAAGCGTGCACTTCGGTCAACCGACTGGTCGACCGTCTGCAAGAGCATTGCTCTCTGTTGGGTCCGGTCCACCGTCCGGCCGACCGACAGAGAGTTTTCACTCTCTGGTTGGGAACTATAGTCGACCGCTTTTCCCAACGGTCAGAAATCCGATCGGTTAGTTTCACTTCTCGCCTGGTTCGGGGAATCAGAGAACAGAGGGTTGGTAGAACCCTCTTGCTACTTCTCAAAACCGCCTTCAATTAGGAATTCCTTCTCGCCTGATTGCGGAGATTCCTTGAGAAGAAAGTATTAGGGTATCAGCACCCTGATTAGAGAAGTAATTCACTAAAAGTCTCTGAATTCTTGTGCGCACGGTGCATCGTGAAGAAGTCTCTGCTTGTGGAGTCCTCTCTCTCTTTCAGAAGTCATCCTCTTGCGCATGTGTCTGGTCTCTACTCCTTGTGCCCCTGGTGGGCTATTTATAAGGAGAGCAAGGGTATAATTGTCCCTTGAAAGTATAGAAACAGATTGAATCAAATCTGTTTAAATCTGAAAAGTAGCCTTGCTGCGAAGCAAGATCAACTTCTGCGAAGTCAGAAATGGCAGGTCGGTTGATCCTCCTGATCCGTTTTGATTCTTTCCATATAGTTGAAAGATCTCTCCTGATCCTCTTACTCGTTTTAGAAGAGTCAAGAGATTGTGGCAATCAACTGCCAAATTAGATCTCAGATTTGATCTTGATTGGATTTGATCTCAATCCTGATTAGATTTGATCTCATCTGGAGATTTAATTGGTCAATGGTTGACCATATCAGACCAGCAGCGGCGCTGCCCGCTTTGAACTCACAGCGGAGCTGGAGGCAGTATCTGGCGAAGTCAGAAGAAAGCTCTTCGGCGGAGCTTGATGTCGTCTGTGGCGAAGCTACCGCATACCCTTTCTGCGCAATTGCGTGTGACTTCAGGCGGAGCTAACTCTCTCTCTGCGGAGTTGCGCTTCAGCAGTTCAAGCGAAGCTTTAAGTAAGCTTCCTGGCGGAGCTTTGAATGGCTTCAAGGCGAAGTTGGATGATCTTAGCCTCTCAGGCGAGGCTATCCCTTTGGGCTCATATGATGCTAAGTGCTAGCATCTTAGACTTGCTGAGGTCTGTTTAGAGACAATCCGGGCTCACTGTCTGCTTGTTGGATCAGTGGAGTCCAAGTTGCTTCCTTGTCCCTTAGAGATGGGTGAAAACTGGTCGTCAGCTTGTCTGTCACTTGTCTTTTGTAAATGTCAACAAGTTTAGACATTGTTCGGGCCAGTAAGAATCTTGTCTTTTTTAAGTGTCAACAAGACCTCCTTCAAAGTTTTCGAAAGTCTGCAATAGCTCAGACTTCAAAATACTTTGAACTGCTTTGATCGGTGGTATGTGAAGTACGAATGTCGCCATGGTGGTTGAGTTCAGCTTTGCTTTCAATCCTGCTTTGGGATAAGTTCGCCGAAGAATCATGTAGATTCGTGATTCTGAGTAGCTTCGCATCCGGGTAGCTCCACGTCTGGAATAAGTTCGCTTTGGAACATCTTCCCTTTTCCGAGGCCAACTGCTGTGGGTCAATTACGAGAAGGATTACTCCTTTTTCGAGGTCAGAATGACTTCTCTCGCATTAATCGAGGGAGATATTCTTCCCTCGCACGGTTCTAAGGGAAATCGTCCCTTTTCTCAAGGCGCAATAAATGCCTTAAATGCGCTCGTGCTTCCACGCTTGATGCGGCAATGCTCAGGCCATGAAGCCTATAAATAGGACACATGAGGTCCTCTGAAGAGAAGTGATCTGCTCCTCTTCTCTTTTCTTGGTTGAGAGAGATACTCAGATCTCTGAACTAGTGGGGATGCCCACTCTGGTTATTACCCGGCCAAGGACCGGTAAGTCTCGATCATTCAGAGACCTTACCAATGAACTTTTAGGGAGTTCGTCTCCCTTAGTTTAGCTTTAGCTTTAATCAGCTGCTTCAGGGATTAATTTCCCTTGTTCTCCATTTAACTGATCTGCAGAGAAGGATTTCAGCATAGCTTCCCAGCGAAGCTATCATTTTGACTTGATCAAAGAAAGATCACTGCATGCGTGTTAAGTCCGCTACACAGGCAAAACTCGGGACTTAGTCTCTTCAAAGTTGAGCCAGTCTTGCCATATGGGTGGGGTCAAGACTGCGTCCCTCAGGATCAGTCTGGCTTAACCATATAGGCGAGGTTAGGACTTGACATTTGCTGAGCTAGCCCATCATCTCTGTGCAAGCGAGGCTATCCTCTGCTTTAACTGAAATCAATGCTTGACTGAATCAGATTGCTTCGCCTCAAAGAATTTGACTTAGTGCTTTTGCAGTTTCTCCTGTGTTTAACTGCTAATTTGTTCCGGTTTACATTGCAGTGAGCTATGTTCGCCAATCTTGTGACTTGATGAAAGAAACCAGGAAATTTCCTCTTACTTTTCCAGTTAAAACTTTACTCTTAAGCAGGAGGAACAAACTGGGGAAGCCGCTGTGCGTCCCAGCGGAGGTTGGCAGTCGCTTATCCGAGATGATCCACTTCGAGGCGAGGCTGGTAGTCGCTTATCCGAGATGATCCACTACGGGAAAGCGGATGTCACCTGTAAGGTCTCGGATCCTCCATTGCCAATGTTCATCAGGGACGATCCAACTTCCTTTGCCAATTTAAGGAAGATCCAGTTTTCTGATGGCAAAACCTGTCATTATGCGAAGGATCACGGCCTGTCCTGGTGGCACCATCTGTCCTGGTGGCACCATCTGCCATTATGTGAAGGATTACGGCCTTGTGCAGGAGGAAGGCCTTTCGTGTCCAGTTGGTTTGGCTTGAAAGTAGATAAGACCACTTGTATGCCTCTTAAGCAAATGATTCTGTTGTATGAAACACAATCTTGATGTAGTATCAATGTACCTTTCCTTTTAAATTAATGAAAGTTCATTTTCTGCTCATTTGATTTTTGCTTTGCCTTCATCTTGAATTCGGCTGGCGGAGCTAAACTTCATGCGAGGTTAAAGACAGGATTCCATCTGAAACAGGAACGAACTTCCAGCGAAGCTAGCATATCTGCGAAGTTCGGCCTATACCTTCAGCGAAGCTAAGGCCATCCTTCTGGCGAAGTCATTAATGTATTGTGCGAAGTCATTGATGTATTGTGCGAAGTCCGCATTTGACTCATGACGAAGTTAACCCTTAGCGGGGCTAAATCAGCGCTTCTCGGGAAGGCGCTTTAGGCACCGTTTCAAATTAATTCGAAAGGGCGGACTGTGCTTTTTACGAGGCGTCGTTTCAGGCACTCATTGGCCTATAAAAGTCCGATCGGGCTGAGAGAGGACGGATCACTTCTCTATAAAAGAAATTTTAGAGAACTTTGACTCTTTTTCTTCTTCTTCTTTCCTCTTCATTCAAGAGTTTAAGAACTTCCACAGTTCTTCAATGGCGCCCAAGAGACGAGCGGGAAAGAAGTGGCAACTTCTGCAGCGGAGGGTCCTTCTCCTCCTCCGGTCATCGAACGACCAAACGCCGGTAGGAAACTTTCCCTTTCGATTAGAGACTGCCGTCTCTCTTTTAAAGCCGATGTCTGGCTGTCTTTGGATGAACCCAAAAAATGATCAATTATGATCTGTTATTCTTAGGGAATTCAGTTCCCTGAATTTTCCTTACTTGCTTTCTTGAATGGGAATCCAAGAACTGAAGAGTTCTTCTTTAAGCTTCCAGGCGAAGCTATCCTTTAGGCTGTGTACAACAGGATGCGGAGCTGTCCTTTCAAACATGACTGAAAAGGACCTTAATGCCCTTAAAAGAAAAAATAATTTTTGGACCAAAATATCCTCCTGACGAAGTTAGTCCTTAGGGCTGTATTGCATTCTGTTTAAGCTTCTAAAGCGAAGCTATCACTTGGATATTTTCTTATATCCGACTTTGTTGCGAAGTTCGGAATTAACTACAACTGCGAGGCTAAGCTTCGGGGCGAAGCTATCGTCATGCTAGCTTCGCTCGGAGAGCGAAGCTATGCCTTAGCGGAAATTGTGTTTTTGTTTAGGCCTCTGTTTGGCTGATGAACTAATCATAGTTTCTCTTTGTTCCTGCAGTGCACTACACTCCTGGTCCTTTAAACAATCTATTTGGGATGACCAGAGGATTGGACGGCAATGTCAGCCTGCAATTCTAAGGGCAGGCTTCTCTGTTTAGTGAGCGGAGTTCTCTCGTTCGAGACACGCTTATTTATGGTGGGGCTCAATGCACCACGAGGAGCATTCTAACTACGGCTCCCCTTGAAGATTTTGACCGTCGAACCTATAGGAAGCCCGACTTCATGTTCGGGATGTCGCGCCAGACCCTGGTCGCCAGCTGCTGGCTGGGGAGGGGCAATGGATTTTTCAGTTGGATAGCGAGAAATTCTATCTTCCGTCTAACAAGCGGCATTGTTCTTTGTCTTCCTTCCAATGCGTGACGCAGGCCCGGAAAATGTCGTGGGAAGTGAGCCGGAGTACCGACTCCGTCCATGTAGGAAATTGATGCTTCAGTCTCCTGGTTATGCAAGAGCGGGGCCTCCTCATTGCATAATGGGTCTACATCCTGGGAATGTATCGCGAGAGATCCCAGTGGGAGAAAATCCTGCGGTGGCGCTGACCTTTGGCAACCAATTCTGCAAAGTTCATGGGAACTATCCGGCCACTGATTTCAGGACTCCCGGCTGGATTCACCCTCCGAAGGCATGGTGGAGGGATTTAACTGTATACATCCTCGCTCATTTCGAGGAGGATCTGGAGAGGCTGAACCTTCATGAGGCCGTCAGGGCGACCTGCTACGGCATTCAGATGAGCGTAGCGTGCTCTACGCCATCTTCGAGTTGTACTGCCCGGCTACAGGGACTTTCTTCACCCCTGTTGGCGAACTGGGTATGGCTCTGCATGAGATGTGGTAAGTCTCTGCTCTGCCCTTGGGATCTCTCCCATATGAAGAATACTTCCCGTGCGAGGCGGAATTGGCTCTTCTGGAGAAGCAGGAGCCCGCCTTGTTTGAGACCTACCGGGAGTTAATGTGCCATTTGTACATTTGCTCAAGTATGCATGGAAGCAGTAAAGGAACTTCATGCAGCTTGAAGAGCTGGGGAGAGTATTTGTTCCCCGATACGGAAAACACTCCTGAAGCGGCTCACTGTGGAGTTGCTGACGAAGACATCTTTAGCCGGATGCAAAAGCATTCTCAAAGGGATCTAGTTGTAGAAGAAGACGATGGTCCCTATGAAAAGGCGATGTTGTTTGAAATTTTCATCACCAGCCTCGTCGGCCGATGTCCGAAAGGCACTGCTGGCTGGCTTCTTGACAGTCTGGCTGAAGAGGTGTGTGGTACCGTCTTCGTCGGGTGACATCATTCATCCGAACGTCATGCTGCCTGCTGTTCGTCTAGTCCACAGTCGTTCTCTGGGACTTCTTCTGGCCATGATCTGCTGTATCCAGAGAGGCCTTCGTGCCTTAATGGAGGCTTTTTGCAGGCCGCCAACGACGAAGCGTGGAAAGGAGACCATTTCGCCCCGCGACGGACCCAATCCCAGGATAGGTCTGCCGTACACTTATTTAATGGCGTGGTTCGCCCTACACTAACCCTCTTTGATTGAAGCTGGAGAGGACCCCCCTGAAGGTGTTCGAATGGCGCTTCTCCGCCGATTCGAAGGATGTTCCTGGCAAAAGACTTACGTGGCTGAGGCCCGTAAATTGGTGCGTCGCTATGACGTCTATAGTCTTTTTCGCTGCTTCCCCATATTCGGGATGCAGGCTATGATGAGGAGTTCAGAGACGCGGGTGAAGGGCAGTCATTGCTGAGCCGGGAATTTTTGAGTGGCTAGTCAACATTCGGCCCTCACATTATTATACTGAAGCGGGGATACCTGCTACTTGGAGCCTTATGTTCCAAGTCGGTTTGCTCGACAGTTTGGATATGACCAACTGTATGTGGGCAACCCAAATCTCAATCTGGCTTTCATGGGGAGCCTAATTGATGGAGCCCGTGCCTGGCGATTCTTCATTGCAGGCTGTACCGAGGCGCGGCTGCGTATGCCGTTGAGGACTCCTAACCTTCTAATGACTCTGAGCTTCTGCCAGTGGTATGCGACTTCCAACTCCACACCCCTCAGATTCACTGTTAACAATTCAGGTGTGAAGTTAATTTCTCAGCGGCTGAAGCGGAAGGTCTCTGAGATAAGGGAAGGTAAGAGGGTTCGCGTCCCGGGCATAGAAGAATTTGTTGCTGTCGATGACAGCGAAGCCTCAGATGCGGGAAGTCCTCGCTTCGAAGCGGAGGCAGGTGCCGAGACTCTTGCAGCCGGTTCTGGCGTGATGGGGACAACTCCCTTAAGACATGTAGAAGAGGCGGAGGAGGAGGATCCCGACGTTCCTCTCAAGCGCAAACGGACAGGTGGGTCTCGTAGGAAGCAGTTGGTGAAGAAGCCCCGTCGCCAAGTTTCTACAGTTGTCGTAGAGGGCAAACCATCTGCAGCGCTTCCTTCTCTAGCCTCGTTAGTAGTTGAACCGTCAGTTGCTGAACCGGCGACTGGTGAAATTGCTCCGGACTTGGGTAAAATCAACTCTGTCCTTGTAATATACCTTATATGTGTTTTAGACAGCTCATCATTCATTTTGTGATGCAGAAACTGAGGCAGTGACAAGCCCGAGAGCTGGGGCCGTCGAAGAACAAGGGGAACATTATAATCCCCTGTTCACTTATAAAGAGGGTGATGAGGCTGGCTATTTTGCCGTCTCAGAAGAATCCGGAGGCAATGCAGCTGACGTTGGTCCTTCGGGCGCCGGGACTTCGAAGGGAAGTTCCAAAACTTCCAGCTCCCTTTGGTGGACCACGGAGGGTTCGGCGAGCGAAGGTGAGCCGGCTGTCCGTGTTGACTCCGCCAAAGATTTTCCGATGGAGCCCGTAGAGACTGATGTGGTTACCGGAACGATTGAGGCGACATCATCTTTTGGTATTGTTTCGACCTTTTGACTTTTACTATTTGTTGTGTCCTGCCTAAACACAATCTTGTTGCAGGTGTTCTGCCTCTGGGTGTGTCAACTTCAAGGGAGCCAACCGATCTTCCCGAGGGGTCCAGGGGTGACATGAGCACTTCGACCGCGGCGGATGCTGCTGTGTTGGATGCTTTTTATGGTGACCTGCCCCCTTATCGGCCTGAGCCAGCCAGAAGAACAGAGGTTGAAGGGACGGTAGTCACGGAGGCAACTTCACTCCCAACTATATCAACGAGTGAGGTGCCATCAGTTTTGCCAGGTGCGGAGCTGAGGGTGATTACAAGTCCTACTTCCCCAACACTGGTGGTTGAGCCTGCTGTCCAGGAATGGTCACTAGCCCTACCTCGGTTGTGGCTAGTGTACTAGTTTCAATGAGGACTCCGCCAAGATCACCGATGACCTGCCATGCTGCTGCAGCCAGTGTTCCCGCTGTTCCTTCCACGGTAATGTCAACAAGGCCGGTGGAATCTTCTGGGGCTGCCCGTCTGCCAGGAGTAGCTGAGGCTAAAAATGAATTTGTAGCTGAAATAGTTGACAGCTTTTATAAGGGCTTGAAGCGATCCATCGATCTGGTCTTGAAAGGCTCGACTATGTCATTTTCTACTTTAAAGGTGGTCCTCTCCCACAGTATTGAGAATATCTGGGACTTTGGAGGGGATAACCAGGTCGCTGCATTAGAGCTTCTGGTAGACCAATTTGAGAGGGACGTAGAGGAATGGCGTCGTCTCGGCCGTTCGGACTTGGAGTCTTCGGTTGACGAGCAACTTGCGCACCTTGTCGCTCAAATGCGTAAAGCCCATCTTGCTGCTCAGGAAGCTGCTAAGGCCATTTCTTTGGACTTGAAATCCTTGGAGACAAGGCAAGTGGAGCTTGGGGACGCCATAGATGCTTCTAACAGTGCTCTTCTTGACGCTGAAGACAAAATGGAGAAGTCCAAGGAGATGATCAGGAAGGAAAATCTTCTCTTATCCAAGGCTGAACCAGTGCGTCTTGAAGAAACTGCGCGGCTTGAGCAGCTTAAGGCTCAGAGTGACGAGCTCTCGCGGCAGGGGTTAGCTCAAAGGGCAACCTTACCGAGGTTGAGGCTCGTTTAGCCCAGACGACGAATTTTAACGAGGCTGAGCTAAGGTCACAGGCGCTTGTCTGGGCTGCTAATGATAAGAAGACAAGGCTGGCCTTCCTTGAAGAACGGATCAGATCTTATGACATACACTCGTAGCTTGTGATATATATGCCTCCATGTATCCCTTCCTTTTTGGAATCAATAAAAGTATTTTGTTTTGACTCCCTGTCGAATCTCCAACTTGCTTTATCTGCTGAGTTATCGTTTCCAAGTTGTATTGCAGCCTTTTGAGAAAATAGCCCTTACTGGATTGAATAATGAGACTTGGCTATCTGCCGGTTCAGAGGTCGTACTGACATAACCGGTTGAGAAGCCACCAAGCTCAAGATTAGCCTTTATGGGACTAAAAGGGTAATACTTGTCTTTTGTAGATGTCAACAAATACGGGTGAGACCTGTCTTTTGTAAATGTCAACAGGCTCAAGGTTGAGACTTGTCTTTTGTAAAGGTCAACAAGCTCGAAATTGAGATTTGGCTGTTTGCTTGTTCAGAGGTCGCAATGACATAACCGATTGTGACGCCACCAATGTAACGGTCCCAGTTTAAAATTTTCCATTTAATCACAATCATCTCGTATAATTCCAACGTGGGGCTCATCAAGGTATAATACTACCAATATGATCATCAGAACTCTTCACTATCCTTCAGAATTTCTACTAAGATAACATCGAGACTTGTCATGATAACGCTATGGCTCAAAATTCTATAAGAAACACAGTCTATAATTACCATATCAGGATATATATACATACACAGTTAGAGTCCAACACCAGGTCCTTTATAAATTACAAGTCAAGGGTGATACCCAGCTAAAGTACGCATGTTATTACAAAATCATATACATAACAAAAGTAACTTCTAAAACAGTGGTTCCGGTGATGGTTGCCGCGCAATTGCCCTTAAGCGGGTCCCTTGCCCTTGTCCAAACCTGTAGGTGGATTTAGAAATAGAGTGAGCTTGACGGCTCAGTGAGTAAAACAATATTTAAATATATCTATCAAGTAGGTATACATGGCTAAATTATCCGGTTGACAAGTGCGTCATTATACTATTTTTATAAGATTTTATTATTAGCCAAGAACCCAATCAGAACACAGTAACAAGGCTTTCCTAGTCAACTAGACCACCCTATAGTCGACTAAAACTATCTGTAAGTCGACTAATTCTAAAGGTATAGTCGACTAACTTTGCTCCACACGTACCTGCTTCTTTACTAACAGCCAGGATTTATGTAGTCGACTAC
The DNA here is from genome assembly GCA_038442645.1 of Agave tequilana. Lineage (NCBI taxonomy): Eukaryota > Viridiplantae > Streptophyta > Magnoliopsida > Asparagales > Asparagaceae > Agave > Agave tequilana. The sequence continues at coordinate 231,415 of JAVJIF010001529.1, forward strand.
CCTTCCTGGTATAGTCGACTAACTCAAGTACTAGTCGACTTGAATTCCCCTATAGTTGACTAAAACTGTCAAAAGTTGTGTTACTCTCTGGATGTCACCTATAGTCGACTACCCTCCTGGTGTAGTCGACTAATCCAATATATTAGTCGACTAGTAAGTCTACTATAGTCGACTAAAACTGTCAAAAACAGATTGTTAACTTTCTGTTTGCTCTCTGTATCTGGGATTAGTCGACTACAGTCTATATGTAGTCGACTAATCCTGCTATCCAGCAGAATATCTGCCTAATTATCACACTTTTAGTCGACTATCTCAGGGACCAAGTCGACTACTCTACATAGAAATTGCCTGTTAAGAAGTGATTCCAGATTTAAAAGTTAAGGATTTATGTATGATTATATCATAGGACTTATATCTTAGTAATATCCATATGCATACACATAATCTCCCCTTCTACGCCTCCGGTTCAACCCGGTCCCTTCCTCCGTTACATAAATATAAAATCTCCCCTTCTACGCCTCCGGTTCAACCCGGTCCCTTCCTCCGTTACATAATATAAAATCTCCCTTCTACGCCTCCGGTTCAACCCGGTCCCTTCCTCCATTACATAAATATAAAATCTCCCCTTCTACGCCTCCGGTTCAACCGGTCCCTTCCTCCATCACATCATACCATCATACGATATCAATATGCAATACATATAGTAATATCATGAATTCGTAAACAAAAGTAGCAAGTAATTGCGGAATTTAAAACATATGAGTCTTTGTGAAGTAGCTAGCATTTCTAGATATCACAATCTATGCATGATCCCAAAATATACATAAGGTCAAATACTTGTGTATCTCTTACGCTTTATTTCATTTCCTACTCATTTCTACTCATCATGTTGTTAAGATTAGCATGTTCTACTCACACTTTAAGTAGTATGGTCTGATTTTTGGCTGTTTCTAACTGTTGTTGCTGCTGCCTTTGTTGTTGCTGCTGCTGTTCCTTGTTGTTGCTGCTGCTGCCCTCCTCCTGCTGCTGCTGCTACTGTTGTGCTGCTGCTGCTCTCCTTTGTTGCTGCTGCTGCAACTGCAGGAAAGGGAAGAGAGGGAGAGAGTTTGTGAAGAGAGAGAGGGTGTTTGATCAAAGTGTTTAATCCTCTTCATCCCCCTCTATTTATAGCCTCTAACTCTCCATAATAATGTGCCATGTGTCCCCTATTTCTACTCTACTCCATACCCTATACCAAGCTCCATATCTCTCCCCCCTCTCCATGAGGTACAAGCATGGGGAGCATGGGGGGCATGGTGGTGATAAGTCAAACACATGTGGGGTATTCTTATACCTATATACATGGGTGTATAAATACTTATGTATACACTTGTTTATACATACTCATATAATAAGCATGGCTTAACTAAGGTATCATGCATGCATACTAATTCCATTACTCCTTTAAGGTATGATTATTTAGGGAGAGAAATGCTTTAATTAAGGCAAGTGTTACATTCTACCCTCCTTATGGAAGTTTCGTCCTCGAAACTTAACGTACCTTGAAACAAATGTGGATGGGCCTTTCTTATCTCCTCTTCCAGTTCCCAAGTGGCTTCTTCTTTATTTTGATTTCTCCATAAGACCTTGACCAAGGGAATATTTTTGCTTCTCAATTGCTTCTCCTTGCGATCAAGAATTTGTACTGGTTCTTCCGCGTAAGACATATCTTCTAGTATATGCAGGGGTTCATAGGAGATGACATATCTTCTAACTTTCATCTCCATCTCATGGGTCTTGAGATTTCTGATGAAGCCGGAGAAGTCCATCTCCTCCCGATCGTTGAGCTCTTTGAGGGTTGTAGCCTTGACTTTCCAAGCTTTGGGAAGAGCTCTAATGACCTTCCTTATCTTTTGGTCATTATCGATCGCATCACCTAAAGAAGATAAAGCATTTGTTATTTTGGTGAAACGAGTGAGCATGTCATCAATGCTCTCATTTTCAAGCATGTAAAAGTTCTCATATTGAGAACGAAGCAAGTCAATTTTGGATCTCTTGACTTGTGACGTTCCCTCATGAGTCACAATTAAAATATTTCACACTTCATATGCGGATTTACAATTAATGATGCGTGAGAGGTCATCTTCATTAAGGGCTTGGGTTAATGCATATTAAGCCCTAGCATTGGCCTCATAGTCCTTGGTGGTGTCCTCGGACCATGATCTCTCATCGGTGAGAGGTTCTATAAATTATTTGGTTATGGCCCTAGCAACCCTAACTCCTAGGGACTTAAGGAAAAGGTTCATCTTGACCTTCCAAATAGGGAAGTTCAAGCTATCAAATTTGGGTGGGGACTTGATGCTAGAAAAATCATTGAAGCCATGGATAGTGAATATGATGCACAACAAATGAAGAATGCAACAAAATGATATAGCCAAATACAAGGATCTCCTTAAGGTGGTTAAACCAAATAGTAGGGTTAGGCTCTGATACCAATTGAAATCACCTAGAGGGGGGGTGAATAGGTGATGGCTATATGAAATATGGCAATAATGCAGAATTTAATCTACTTAAAACAATAAGCTCAAATTAAAATGCTTGCAAGATATAAAGCAATAAGTAAAGCAAGTAATAAAGAGATTGAGTTTAGAGAAATTTGAGCAAACGCAAACACGAGGATATATTTCCGAGGTTCGAGCCACGCTCTACGTCCCCGCCTTCACACTTGAAGGATTTTCACTATTGTTGATCCCACTGGATCTCCTATACAAGGACACACTTGTCCTATCTCTCGTGATGCCGCAACACCACTTGGAGCACACTAGCTCGCTTGAGGCCGATGCCTCTACAACTTCGCTCAAGAAGAAATTGATCACACTTAATCACAAAAAGCTCACTTAGCACAATCCTATAACCAATATGTAGAGATAGTACTTGGGATTGTGAAGTGCAAAATGACTAGAGTGAAGTAGGGGGATTTGCTTCAAGTAGGTGTTTGAAAATTTTGGCTTTGATGAAAATCTTTTCTAAGATGAAAGGCTTTTTAAAACTTGTAAATTAATTGTAAAATTGTTATCTTATCATGTTGAAATGACCCACTATTTATAGTGGATGAAAGACAGGGTAAACAGCTAGAGAAATTCGTTAGGGTGAGATCCCAACAAATCTGTTAGAAAATAGAGCTTTTGGAGTCTGTCAGACTTTCTGACAGTTACCGGTCGACCGGGTCGGTCGACCGCCAACGGTCATATTTTTGACCGTTGGGGAAAACGGTCGGCCGACTCAGTCAACCAAAATAAACAGAGAGCACTGACAAGTGCCCGGTCGACCCGAGTGGTCGGCCGACGTGCACACATGCACAGCCGTGCACGTCGGTCGACTGGGTCGGTCGACCGGACTCTGTCAGATCTGTTTAAACAGAGTCTGGAAAGAAAGAAAAGGAAAATTTTGATTCAAACACTTTTGGCTTAAGGATTTGAAAATAAGGTTCTAGACCTAATAAAACTAAGAGTGTGATCATAGATCAACACCCAAACATGTTAGATCATTTTTGGTAAAAATCCTTTTTGATAAAATGATTTTCTAAAACGGTTTTTCCAAAACATGGTATTTCTAAAAACTAAGTTAGAAATTCTGATATAAAAATTCTTTTGAAGCCATGAAGCAATACTAAGTGTGTGTGAGTGACAATCCCAATATTCTACCTCTATCATCTAGGTTTTGACAAAATATCTAAAAATAAAAAAGTAAATTACAATCTTGATCTTTTCTTCAATGTTTTGATCCCGAAGCTTTTCTACCGTGCTAGGCTTGGGAATGCAAATCTATAGCGGCGTCCAAAATGTGAGTCTTGATGTGGAGCCGTCAAATCAACTTGTTTTAAATCTGAAATTCTTTTAAACAAGATTGTTAAACACATAACTAAATATGATTTGTTATCATCAAAATATCGGGCTAATGGCCTTTGGGCCAACAATCTCCCCTTTTTTATGATGACAAAACATACATAGTTATTACAAATATTTGGGTGGAGACTTCAAGTGAAGCTCCCCCTCAACACATGCATATAATAACAGGATACTCAGGCATAGGTAAAAAGCACAAATAATAAACAACCATACACATGTCCATACCAGAAAAGATAACTCATGTCAAATAAGAACACATGTTCATACAAGACAAAAACATATAGAAAACACATGTCCACACAACCATCAAATACATGTCCAAAATACCAAAATATGTCCAACACATAAAATACAAAATACAAAATACAAGCCCAAGGAAGTCTCTCATGAATATCTCTCCTCCTTTTTTGACATCATCAAAAGGGGAAGCCACTCCTCTCCCTCTCTCTCATCCTCTCTAACTCTCTCTAATTAGCCTCTCTAATTAAAACCCACCCATCTTTCCTCTCTTTCCTCCACAAACACTACCACCTCACCCGGGCCTAACTCTGATGTCTAATTCCTCGTTGGCCAGCCACCCATGGCCGCCCAACTCTGAACACTGCTCTCCTCCACTCTCTCCTTCTATTTCCCAATTCTTTCTTAATTTAACCATTTCCACCACTTGAACCATCACAAATTCCACCTCTTCTTCCCCAAATCACCGCCATCGATCTACCACCTTCATCACCTCTATCCACTCCACCAAACTCCATCTCATCCACAATTTATCCGCCACCAATGACCACCACACCCACCACCACATCAACTCACCACCATCATCCTTACCACCACTACCAAACCCAACCCTACCTCCTTCCACGGCGGCCACGTCACCGTGCCGGCCAGGTCTGCGGGCCGGGCGGCCCAGCCTGGCCAGGTTGCTGGCCTCTCCCCTGCTGCCCTCCTCCTCTCTTATGTCCTCCCTCCCTCTCTCTTTCATATAAAACCCAATAACCCATTAATTTAAACCCAATAACCCATTAAACCATTTAACCCATAATTTTAGTTATGGATCCGGGTTGTGGATCTGAACCTGACTTGTTAGCAAATCAAATCCAATTAATAATAAAGTTAAATTTTGTATAAACACCCCTATTAATAATATTTATTACATTTTAAACGTTATAGATTGCATTTTTAACCTATTTTTAATGATTAGTATTTGGGCGATATCTTAAGCATTTAGTGTTCGATCTGGACAATTCTCGAGCCATTGCGATCATAGAAAAATGAGGTACATCTCCGTACTATCTAAGTGAGTGTTTTTCTTTTATAAATTATATTTTCTCATGTTAAATGAAATTAACTTATGGATATAATTACAAATTGTAATTATTGTCTACTAAATCATGTAAATGGTAAAATACTTTATTAAGAATAATTGTGAGTACTTTTAAATATATTCAATGAAATAATATTTATTGTGATTCATGATATATATAAAATAGAGACAAATTACATATTTAGTGAGTGTTAAACTGTAAAATAAAGAAATTCCAGATAAATAAATTGTTAATTTGTAAAATAGTTGTGATAGTTTAAGAATAGATAATTATATATAATTCATTTGTAATATCAATCATAATAATAATATTGAAATCATTATAACAAATATTGATATACATATATATATGAGAAAATGTATATCAGCCTGCGGGCTGAGAGTACTTTGTCAGCTTGCGGTGACGTGGCTCAATTTGTTACCTCACTGTCTTTCGGCCCGCTTTTAGGAAGAAGTTAAATTACCAAATACCCCCTTTTCGATAACTTTTCTTATTGTTTATTATTATTTTTCCCCCTTTTTTTTGCCGCTCTTTATTGGATTTAGGTTATTGTATATAAATTACTTTTCGCCCTATTTCCTTACCTCTTTTTTGAAAGATCAAGTTTCTACTTTTCAGTCTGCGATAAAATTTTTTCTGAAAATATAAAATCTTTTCAGATCAATTTTTTCAGCCTGCGATAAAATTCTACTTTATAGTTTAATTTAAACTGCGACCTTAGTCAGAGACTTTGGTCGCTGTGTACATTTAAACTGCGACCTTAGTCAGAGACTTTGGTCGCAGTGTACATGGTTAATTGCGACTAAGGTCACAGTTTTGTTATTGATAAAGATGGCCAGCAACTGCAATCTAGGGTTGCATTACATGGACTGCGACTTAAGTCGCAGTACGTTAAGTCAGTGTTTCCTTTATATTAACATGCATAGCGACCAAGGTCGCAGTGTTGTTTTATTAAGTGTTATTTTGGTTTAAGTCATTTTTTGAATCTAAATGAAAAATGAAAAGTTTGCTGAGGGGACGCGACTTGGAGTCACTCCGAGAGACGCGGCCTGTCATAAAGATTTTATGAGATCTTTAAACGTCAAGTCTACGTTGTCTACGCGTCGGCTCTTCATTGGGTTTAGGCGTTAATGTCTTTTAATGCCAAACCGGCGCTGGCGGTTGGAGACCATTAAAGCCGACGGTTCTGATTAATGAACCGTTAATTATGGTTATTATGGGCTGCCTATAAATAGGGCTCACCCTCTCCCTTTAACAGCCCATAATTAGACTGTTTTCTTTTCGAGAGCAATTGCTCTGAGAATTTCCGCCTTCTTTAGAGTCTCTAACAGGGGCCTGCCTCCATGGATGAAGATGACCCTATGGACGAACTTGATCGATGTTCGTCCACAAGGGAAGAAGTCATAGACCTCATCGTCCACAAGGGAAGAAGTCATGGTCCTCGTCGTTTACAAGGGAAGAAGTCATGATCCCTGACGAGGACTTAACCCTCACCAAGATCTCCTCGGACTTGATGCACCAGTCAAGCTTGCTGGCATGGCATGGTCAGAGTGGGTATGGCGGCGGGGATGTGGTGGATATAGTGGTGGGTAGCATACCTTGTGAGGTCTCACTCTCCCTTTAACAGCCCATAATTAGACTGTTTTCTTTCGAGAGCAATTTCGTCCACAAGGGAAGAAGTCATAGACCTCATCGTCCACAAGGGAAGAAGTCATGGTGGGTAGCATACCCTGTGAGGTCTCAAAACCTCCTCACTTACCCCAGATGTGACATCGAGGAAATTCCATGCTCACTGGATAACCTTCTGGTGGAAGAGATGTTCATCAACGAAGGATCGTATCCCGCCACTTTGGAGGGTCAGGTGGAATCGGAGATTCTGCTGCCACCAGACCTCAATAACACCACTGCTCTTAGTCAACAAGGGCTCTTTTGATGTTTAGTCTTATTGCATAAGAGAGCGTCTTTTTGATGTTTAGTCTTCTTTGTACTGCTGTATTGTAACACTCAATCTTATTGTATAAGAGAGCGTCTTTTTGATGTTTAGTCTTCTTTGTACTGCTGTATTGTAACACTCAATCTTATTGTATAAGAGAGCGTTTTTTATCATTTTCACATGCCTGGAGATAAATGCCTGGACATAAATAAAAATCATATTTGTTTTTTAATAAACTACGACGTAGGTCGCAGTCATGCATTGCAAACAAAACAACTTGGACCAGAGACGACACTGCGACCAAGGTCGCATAGACTACATTGCAAAAAGAACAATTGCGACCAGGGTCGACAGTGCGACCAAAGACTGCGACTAACAACTTCTGCGGTGACGTGTCACCTCGTCGCAGTGTTGTTGTTGATTAAGACTAAAGACCAGCAGCTGCGACGAAGGTCGCAGATTATTTTTTTAAGACTGCGGCCAGCAACTGCGACCAAGGTCGCAATGTTGTTGTTGATTAAAAATAAAGACCAGCGAATGCGACCAAGGTTGCAGTGTATTTTATTAAGTCCAAAAACCAGCAACTGCGACCAAGGTCGCATTGTATTTTATTAAGACTACGATTAGCAACTGCGACTAAGGTAGCAGTGTTGTTGATTAAGACTAAAGACCAGCAACTGCGATCAAGGTCGCAGTTTATTTATTAAGTCTGCGTCCTGCAACTGCGACCAAAGTCGCAACCTTTCATTTTAAAAATTTATACGGGTGAAGTAATATAATTATTAACTGCGTCCATGGTCGCAGTATATTCGTTTAGCGTAAAATATTTAAAATGAAGGTTTGTAACAATTGTACAGCATTTCAACCATGACATAGTAGTAAAAAATGTAATTCACACAATTAACTTTAGAAAACAGATTTATATATATTTAAAAAAAATACAAAATATAATTTTTTAAACTTCTAATCCTCGTTATCACCATCGTAATCAGATTCGTCGTCAAGAGTCATGCTTTCGTCTTCTGTATCGCTTTCCGTCTCTTCCTCCTCTTCAGCGACATTCTCCTCTTCGCTTTCTTCCTCTTCATGTTTGTATTTTGGTTCATCAATGAACTCCCAGAACGGGTCGTCTGTATCAAGCTCATCCTCTGACCCGTAGCGAGGCATATCTTCAGAACTATACATCCAATCATCATTAGATGATTGGCTTCTTTCCGGTGAAGACGGTGGAGAAGACATTTTTTTGAGTCTATTGACCGAACAGTGAGAGTAACGAGTTTGAGCAAAAATAATTTAGTATGTTTGTAATCCTTTGCTGATGACCCTTTATATATTTTTAATCCTGGAATTCCAAAGGGTTTAAGCTCTCAAACCACGTGAATATCTCCCAAACTTATTTTCTACCTTTTCCTAAAAATTGTGTATACTTCCTAGGTGACTGTTCAGTTATACAAAATAGTTTAAAAGTTAATACACTATAACTTTAAATTATTTTGAACTCCAAAACAGTACATTATTGCGACCATAGTCGCATTGGGAACTGATAAATGATTAACTGCGACCATAAATTGCATCCGTAGTAGGACTGCGACTATGGTCGCAGTGTTTAAGAGCAGCAGTCGCAGTTTGGTTATATAATTAAAGAGCTTATAAGTTAATATAGTGAGAAAGAGACCTTACAAAAAATAGAATTAAAAGTTTTTAAAAGAAGACAAAATATAATTGAATATCAGAAGATCAGGAAATCCTAATCCTCGTCATTATCCCCATCATAAGCAGATTCATCGTCTTCATTCTTCTGCTCTTCCTCTTCATCACTTATTTCCTCATCATCTTCCTATTTTTGATCTTTTTTTGTTTCACCGATGAACTCCCAGAATGGATCGTCTCTATCAAGCTCTTCGTCTGACCCGTTGCTAGGAAGCGAGCCTACAGCATCAGAGGACATGCTTTCATCAAGCATGTCTCCGTCAAGTGGCAGAGGAATAATGTCTTCTTCACTAACCCACATGAAAACTTCATTATCATCATGAATAGGAGGATCAGTTAATACATTATTTGATGTAGTGAGATAGTCAAAAGGAGTGAAGTCCAGACTGGTATCAGATTCACTAGAATATCCTGAAGACAAAGGACCGGTGGGGGAACGATTGAAGTTGAAATCTAAGTGTTCAGAGGAAGAAGATGGGAAGACATGATTCAAGAATGAATTTTTTTTGGAAGTTTTTGAAATCAAATTGAAAAGGAAGAGCAAAAATATAGTTTTTAGGTATGAGATAATATATTAGTAACAAGCATTATATAAAAGTGAATATTTGTGAAGAACATGAATAGTAATAATAATGTTAGAGGTGATGGTTTAGTATGGTAAGAAGTGGTAAAAAAAAATATTTAATTGAAGATTTATTGCGGGAGAATCCGAAGTACAAATTAACTTTTTATAGAATTGTTTGCCTATATCTTTAGATTACGTATGGTGCACATCTTTCCTTTCTCGAGATTAACATTAGTGCATCTCTTTTTTCTAGACTGTTGTTGTATCACGGTAGAAAGAATATTAATTGCTTCATTTAATTCAGTGTAATTAATATAAGATTTGATATACGCGAATTGATCTCAGGGTCGCATGGCTAATCCACCCTAGTCGCATATTAAAATCTTTTACATAAGGCATAGGAAAGAAGATTGCGACTTTGGTCGCAGTACTGAAGGAGGTCGCATTGTTGTACGATAGAATGCGACTAGGGTCGCAGACGTTATAAAAGAAGTTTTGTTATACAATGACTGCGACTAGTGATTGCGACTGTGTCGCAGTTGTCATATAAAATTGAAATTATATTGTATTAGGTCGCATAAAAACGTTTTGTTATACTATGAGTGCGATTAGTGACTGCGACTGTGTCGCAGTTGTTATATTGTATTAAGTCTGCGACTATGGCATGTTTTTTAAATTTCAATGCTTCTACTTATTTTACATTATATTGATCCAATTTTTTTTAATTATATTTTTCGATGTATTAAAATTACGAATTTTATAACTGTATATATATTCAACTGAAATTTTGTTTGTTCATGACTTTATTCCAGTTTAGAATTAAAAAAGGGTATTTTGGTCAATTTGTTTCACGATTGTTTAGGCGGGATTTTTTTGATTTTTTTGGCGCCAACACACTGCGGCCGATGTTTGGCATATATTCAGCCACGTCCTGCCGGCTGAGAAACTATCTCAGCCTGCAGGCTGAGGTACAGTAACCCCTCTATATATATATATATATATATATATATATATATATATATATATATATATATATATATATATATATTGACACATGTTTCTGTTGTATATATTACCTTAATATTGTCATCATACCTGAAAATCACTGACAGATTGGACACTGTATATCATATTTTTGGACACTATTATTTCATGTACTGTATCACAGTTACACGACCACTGTTCTTACATGTATTAGTATCGATGTTACACGGAAACTCTAAGACAAGGGACACTGTTATTGCATGATACGTAGGCTTGTTACACGGATCTTGTATTACTCTGGATATTATTATTTCGTTCGTATATCACTGTTACATAGATTCACTAGTATACATGTTTGGATTGTTCGTATATTCCTGTTGCATGAATCATTGTTACTGTTACATGGACATTCTTGTATTACTGTTACATGCATGTTTCCTGTTACTGATATAGATATGAATAATATGATACTCCTGTTACTGGATATGAGTGTTGTTGAAATACGATGTGTGAAACTAGTACCACGTGGATCTAAGTCACGGGGTCACCTCTAAAATCTCACATCTCTTGTTTCTCGTTTCTCCTTATCTTGTTTCATGATATTAACAAAACTCATGTCCTATTATTGTATTACATATATCACGCACTATTTTTATTCTTGATACACTATGTAGTTTAAATATAATAAATATAACATGGGATGGAAAATACTTGACGATTGACTAGATCTTGTCAGGTGAATTTTTGATCCATTATAGTCCCACTACAGGGGACGAGGTAGTACTGGCTACCGTCTGTTATAACTCATTGAGAGCTCTCGTTTCCTGTTATTTGTTCAGCCTTAGCAGGCTGGCCCTAATCTCAACAGCCAGGGGTCTGTTTAAGAACGTGATACCAGTTATACACGGGGTGCACCCTCCTGACTAGATGTAACCCCCGATCCTCAGTGTAGGCATCACATTATCAGTACTTAATATGGCAGACAAAATTGATTTGACCTTTATGATAGTCAGATTAAGTCATTTTCAATTTTAGATATTATTTTCCAATATTTAGATTTTTCAGAATTTTCTGAAATTTTTTGGATTATTTTGAAAAATTTCCGAAGTCGATGTCAACCGATACCGATAACCGGCTCTACGATTTTTAATTTACAAACAAAGATGAGTTTCTGGAATACACTTTCATATTGTTCTTTAAAATTATATTTTCAACTTTTGGGTATTTTTGAAGATTTTTCTGAATCAGTTAAACATCCGGCCAACCAGTGTCGATCGGTATCAACGATACATTACAAGATTTTTAATTTGCAAATCAGATTAAATTACTAGAATGCAATTTCACATTATTTCTCCAAATAATATTTGTTATTTTACGAAAATTTTGGGAAACATTCTGAACTAGTCAAATTTTACCGAATTTAAATAATATTTAATAATTCATTTTCTTTTCTTTCTTTCTTTTCTTCTTCTCCTCCAATCCTCTTTTTTCCTTCTTCCCCAAGCCGTCAAGCTTTCTCCACCGCCTTCCCCTATCTCTCTCAAATCTCTCTCCCAATTTACCCTCTCTATTATTTTCTCACTCCTATCTCTATTCCTCACTTTCTAATCTCCTAATTTTCTTCTAATCTCGCCCTCTCTCTCCTCTCTCTCAACACCTAGACAGCCAGGGCTTCCTCTCTGCCCTCTCCATGCACTGACCAGGCAACGACGACCACCCTTACACCGCTGACCTCCCCATCTCCGGTGGCCAACGCCAACAACCACCCCCTATCTCTTCCTCCTCCTTCCTCCAATTTCTTCATCACTCCTTTTAATCTCCACCACTCCATCTTCTTCCCCCATCATCAAATCCTCCACCCATTCCTCCTCCAATCACCCAATCAACCACCATTACTTTCAGCTCTCCACCAATCCTCCATTATCTTCACAATCACCATCATCTCTATAACCTTCAACACCACCCTCACCATCACCACCTTTTCCCTTCCCTCCTCCACTCTGGCCGACTGCCGACCCTGGGGCGTCATCGGCGTCGACGCCACCACTGGCCGACGAGCTGCGGCTAGCTCTGCCATGTCATGTGGCCCCTGGTGCCACTGCTGCTCCTACTCCCTTCCTCTCTCTTTCTCTCTTTCGGTTTCTCTCTCCTCTCTTTTGCATAAACTCCCCTTGTATATAAAATTATTGCATCATGATGTTTATAAATTACAAATCTAATTTATTTATATAATTTTAGTTTTCAAGCTATATCTGGAGCATCCGAGTCCCATTTGGATGATTCTCAAGTCGTTGCGATCGTAAAAAAAGCTACATTCTCATGGTCACTTTGTGAGTGTTTTTTTTATAAATTATATGTTATCATGTTTAGTTAAATGAATTGATTGCTTTACTTAATAAATCGTGATTATCGGTAAATCACTGTAAATATTATTTATAAATTATAATTAGCAGAAAATAAATCACTATAATTTGTATATACATGATTGTTCTTTAAACATAATCGATAATATAATAATAATTTATTTTATTCCTTGATTTATTATAATATATAAATGAATTGTCTAAATATCTGGGTTAATAAGTTAATAATTTCAATAAGTAAATTAAATAATAAATTTATAATTAAAATAGATAATTATGTATAATAATTTTGCGATATTTATCATATTAATAATATTGTAATCATTATTACAAATAGGGATATCTGACACTCGATTATATAGTATGGCCACCGTTACCTGACTCATACTGAAGACCGTTATTCATATATTGTGATATCACTTTACAAGATAACGTTTAATTGCATATTCATGTACACCTAAACATTAGTATTCATATACTTGGAGCACCGTGATATGGAAATACTATCCGACCCGATACTGTTATTTCATGTACTGTACACCATTACACGATCATTGTTATCGCATGTATTAGTATCACCATTACTGTAACGGTCCCAGTTAAAATTTTCCGTTTGACTACAATCATCTTATATAATCCAAGCGTGGACCCATCAAGATACAATACTTCCATTACTGACATCAGAATGCTCTATACTATACATCAAGCTCCACTAAGATAGTATGTATGATCTAAACATGATTTACCATTGCCAACACTTATGGTCCGACAACCCATTAGAAAACGCAGTCCGAATATATTACTATACCAAAATATATTACAAAGCTAGAGTCTAGTACCAGGCACTATAATGTTTACAAGTTAATGACAACATCCATCTAAAAGTTACGCATAGTTTTATACAGCCATATACATATCAAAAGCAAAATTTAATGAAATGACTCCGATGGCGCCTATCCCGCACATTGCCTTTAAGCGGGTCCTTTGCCTTTGTCCAAACCTGGAGGTGGTAATAGAAATAGAGTGAGCTTGACAGCTCAGTGAGTAAAACAATATTTAAGCATGCCTGTTAAGTAGGTCTACATGGGCTAAATTATCAGGTTGACAAGTGTGTCTTTATACCATTTTTATAAAATTTTGTTATTAGCCGAAACCCAACCAGAACACAGTAACAGGGCTTATTAGTCGACTAGGTCATCCTATATGTCGACTAATACTACTTATAAGTCGACTTATATAAAAGCTATAGTCGACTGGGTTTGATCCAAAAGTTTCTGCTTCTCTGTTGGCTGTCAGTGGCTTATGTGGTCGACTACACTACCCGTATAGTCGACTACTCTATTTACTAGTCGACTAACAGGTCCCCTATAGTCGACTAGGTGTAGGTCAAAAAGGGTATGTTGCTCTCTGTTTGTCACCTATAATCAATTATAGTCGCTACCCTTTCTGGTGTAGTCGACTACACTAGGTATTAGTCGACTTATAAGTCGACTGTAGTCGACTAACTTATGTCTAAAACAAGTTGTTAACTCTCTGTTTGATCTCTGTAACTGGGGATAGTCGACTACAGTCTATCTGTAGTCGACTAACATTGTTTTCCAGCAGCTTGTCTGCCCATATATCACATCTATAGTCGACTTACCCTAGGGGTTTAGTCGACTAATCTACTGAAAATTGCCTGTGTAAGGGATTATTTCAGATTCAATATTTAAGGATTTATATATAATTTCAACATGGAATTTCTATCTTAGCCACATCAACATACTTATTAACCCTAACACTGGGCTCCCCCTTCGGTCTCCTCCGGTTCACCCGGTCCCTTCCTCCTACACGTCATTCAACGCAATAATTTCCTCTTCCACCGCCACCGGTTCAACCCGGTCCCTTCCTCCTATACATTACCGTATAATCTCCCCTTCTTACACCTCCGGTTCAACCCGGTCCCTTCCTCCAAAATACAACAATCACATTCATCATATACTATCAATATGCAAAGATACATAAAGTAACGACAACATGCAAGCTTCGTAGTCTTTACTTTAACACATGTCATATCATGGGATTCATTAACATGAATAAGTAGCTACTAGTGAAATCATAAATATGTGAGTCTTTATGAGATAACCAACATATCTCGTCATCATAAAATATGCATGACCAAAAATATATGCATGGTATCAAGTGTCATATTTATCTATAGAACTCTTTCTCTAGAAACATATAGTAGACTACCGTATTAAACACCCATGAGCTTAACTCTTACGAGATTGCCATAAGACTATGTATACACAAAAAAATCTATAATTTATACTCATGAAGTTATCTTTCACTTTCATGTCTATTTATCACTTACGATTTCTTTCATTTCTAAACTTTATTCTACCTATCATGTCACTAGGATCCATATGTTCTACTCACCCCTTTGAAGTGTAAGTTCTTTCTCAAGCTTGATTTCCCGCTACGACGGAGTCTACAAGTCATAACAACGCCATATTAGTTCATAGCTAAAGAAAATAATACAAGAGGTAGAGTTCTTAAAGTCTTTGCTTACCGTTCAACCAATGACACTCCCCCTAGCTTCTGTTCTAGATCACCCTTTGACTCGTTCTATCGGTTTCTTGGGGAATTAAGACATGAAAACAGAACATTTTTCTTGTATATGGACTGAAGGAAAGTTTGTGGGGAATTGAGAGAGAGGAGGGTTTTTGTGAGAAGAATGGGAAAAAGGGCTGCTGCTGCTGTTGCTTTTGCTGCTGCTGTTGTTGCTGTTTTTGCTGCTGCTGCTGTTGCTTTTGCTGCTGCTGCTGTTGCTGTTTGCTGCAGCAAAAAAGGAGAGAGGGAGAGAGTTTGGGAAGTTTGGATGAAGAGAGAGAGAGAGGGTTTTATCAAATGAGGTAGATCTCTTCACCCCCCCTCCTATTTATAGCCCCTTTCCTCCCACAAAAATATGACAAGTGTCCCTCTCTAAACCATCACTCTACTCTATACCTTACCCTATAAACAAGCTCCATGCCTCCCTCTTCATGAGGTACATGTACCCCCAAGTATGGTGAGGATATGGTGGCAAAGTCAACAACATGTGGTGTATTCATTCCTATACATACATACATGTGTATATACATACCAATATATTCATTCTCATACATACCTACATATGTACATACACACTAATAAACATGGTAACAAGTAAAGTATCTAGCATGAATACTATTTCCCATCACCTCTTAAAGTATCAATATGTTAGGAAAGGATGCTTAATTAAGACAAGTGTTACAATTACACAGACACTTGTTTACATTAAACAATGTAATTTTATGTACTTGTATAATTGTTACATGGATCATGTATTGCACCGGATGTTATTATTTCATTTGTATCTCACTGTTACGTAGATTCACATGTATACATGCTTTGGTTGTTCCTGTATTTCTGTTGCATGGATCATTGCTCCTGTTATATAGATTATTGTTGCATGGATATTTTTGTATTCTCGTTACGTGATTGTTTCCTGATACTGATATTGATATATACTGTTACTGGACATGTTAGCTATTGATATCCGATGTGTGGTGGGGACGACCTCTTAAATCCCTTATTTCTTGTTTCATATTTCTCATTGTCCTGTTTAATGATATCAATATAGCTCATGTCGAGTTATCGTGTTAAATGTATCATGCACTGTTATTGTTCCTGATATATTATGTATTTTAAATATAATAAATATAACATGAGAATGGGGGAGACTTAACGGGTGACTAGATTTTATCGGGTGGATGTCTGAATCTATTATTATCCACTGCAGGGGACGAGGTAGCACTAGCTACCGTCTATTATAGCTCATTAAGCTCCCATTTCTCGTTGTTACAAGCCCTAGCGGGCTGCCCTGATCTCAGCAGTCAGGGATCTGTTTAAGGCCGTGATCTCGGGTATGCACGGGGTAACCCACCTGACTAGAGCTCCTTGACCATTGGTGTTCTAATTAATATACTAAGCGATATAAACAATAGTGACGACATGAACGCTTGTTATTTGGCTATTCTCTCGTTCGAATAATGGTACCCGTATGCCATGTTCGGATGGGTTCGGCTGGAGTGCGGGCTCCAATATGAACTGCCAGTGGTATGAGACACTGAAAGAGATTGATTAAAATACCAGCGGGACTGATTGTTATTATTGTATAAATCACTTGGCTTGCTCTATACATGTATATTTTGTCTATTTATACTTGTTACACTTCCTGATATATTGCCCAACACCATGTCACATGTACACTGTGCACGTCACGTGGAGACGCTATTCATGTACATGTATACTCTACATTCTATATATTCTTTATCTCGTGTATACTCTATAAATACACTGTTACTGTATAAGCATAACGCTCTAGCGAGTTGGCTAGTTTAATGGTGTATAATATTTTAAACTTAATAAAATTGGTATGCAGAGTTTTTAAATGTTTAGATCATGATTAAATGGTCAGATCGAGAATTTATATGCCTAATAATATAGATTTAATTAAAATGCTATTTTCAGCTGTCAATTTTGCGCCTACTTGATGGATAAACAAAAAGTATTCAAAAACTTGATTTTTTATTTTTAGATACTTTAAACAATGTAGATCAATTTCAACGGATTTCCATATATATATATATATATATATATATATATATATATATATATATATATATATATATATATATACACACTAACAATATACACACAAAATTCATGTGCTAAGTGCACTCATTAACTTGTAGACATAATCAAATAAGAGATTATTAAATAACTATCTCACTAATCATCGCAAGGATTATCATATTAATTATTATATTATAAATCAAAAATTTGCAAATTAGGGCATTATTTAGAGTAAAAATAATCCGCGCGTTACAGGGGACACATGAGGCTGTCATTCTAGAAAACAATTAAATAAATTTTGCATGTTCACTCTTCATTCACCTTACACTAATATAAAAATTGATAACTCCTTTTTAAAAAAAAAAAAAGAAGAAAGAAAAGATAGCAGCGGCTATTATGCAAATAAAAGAGTTTAAAAGGACTAATGTGAGAAGATGGATCCAGCCCTTGAGTACGTCCGTCTCCTTCACCACTCGTTACGGTCCACAGGGCCTTCAGATTTGGTCCGGCCTCCAGCGTACCACAAGTCGACACGTTTCCATGGGATAGTACGGAAATACCCCCGATGATGGCGTCGAATCACACACAGATGCCGAAGGACCAGAGCGTTTTGGGGCTGAACGCGACGTTTGTCCTTTCTTGTCATATCACAAAGAGGATCGGGTCACCGATGTTCCGTGGTTTGGGCGGCAACTTTAATTAATTCGCGCGACGACGTTTCATTCCGTCGACACGTTCAACGCGAGTCATGTGCCTGGGACCGGGTGCGGGTGGGCCCCGCTTTAATTGTGTGGTTGGCGAGGAATGGGCGACGTGGCGGTGAGTACGATTGTGGGTGCAATGGCAGGGTGGGTACAAAAAGGACGGCCGCGGGCTGCTGCTGATTTGCTTATGGGTTTCTTTCACTTGGAGGTGATGGGATCTGCAGATTGGACGGTCCCTGGCCTACAACGAACGCAAAGATATTTGTCCAACTTAGACGTAAATATACAACGTAGACGTAAATGTAACAAGAAAAGGAACAAAAAAAAAAATAACAAAAAAATAACACTCAAAGCTAGGGATGTCAAATGGATCGGGTTGGCCCGAAACTCACACGAGCACAGCTCGACCCTGAGGCTAAGGGCGGGCCGTGCCTAGTCCGGACCTGGGATGTGCCTAGGCCGGGCACGGGTTTTGACACGGCCCACGTGAGCCAACAAGGCCTGAGCTACCTGCCAACCGATTTTTTGTAATTTTTTTTGGCAAAAACCCCCCCAACGCCTCCCTAAACGTCTCTTTGATATTTGTAATTTTTGTGACAAATGGCTGAAAGGAGTAGATTAGGCTTTGGGTGGACGTTTTATGAAAAAATGCAAAATACCACTCCTCTCCTCCTCCACAAATACTCCCTCTTCCCCACTCCATTTGGTATCAATTTTTATAATTTTTAACTTAGGATTATTTAGATTTTTTATTAATTATCAGGGCGGGCCCGACCTGTGTCGGGCATGGGCCCATCCCGATCTTTTGTGGGCCGGAGCCGAGTTCCCCAAACGGGACTCGGGCCGGGGCCTCCCTAAATTTAGCAGGCGGGGCAGGCTTGGCTCAGCCCGAGCCTTGAACCGTCGTGCCCGTGCCCGGCTCAGGCCAAGCCCTTTTGACATCTCTACCGACGACTTGAACTTCTGAGATCTAATAGCATATTTTTACAAGTTATCACTTGAGCTAAAACTCTGAAGCATGTTTGTTCTAGTAAAAATAATCTAAAAAGAATAAATTTTATATACAAAAATATTACAATTATATATTCTGCTTCATATATTTTATAAAATCTAATATGAGTGTGTTGTGTACGTGAGTCCGCCCCTACCAACACCTATGCGTTGTCGTGGAGAGATACGTCGTGGGCATGGCAATTAACAAATATTATACACGTGTTATGTCTTCGGCTATGTTCTCAAAATTTGAATACATTACAAGAATACGCAGCAAGTATCTGCTGAGACACGTGTCAGATATGAATAGTTCTCATTGATTGAAATGTCAGTGCATCCTAGCTTGTGGACGAAGGACTATAGTCTATAGTGGTAGTGGTTCCAGTGGGACTCGAGAAGTTGGCCACTAGTGGCGAGTCTCAGTCGTTGTCAGAGAGTGAATAATGGTCGGGGTGACTTTTAAACTATCTGGCGCTCAAGCTGAGACACTCGTCTTCGTCTGTGGAGAGTAAATACTGTGCACTTTGTATATTAAATACATCTCATTATTAGATTTATAAAGAGATTTAATGGCCTGTGTTTAAGTATTTCAAGTAGGGTCTTTTTGGATATTTACAGGTCAATAAAAGTCATACGTGTTCCTTCAGAGTTTCAATAGGCCGACACAAGTATTGATTGTTGGGCTCCCAGTGAACAGTGGATGTTAGGCCTTGTAATGGGCCTTAAGATGTGATCAGAGCGTTACGGAGACTTTTAGCCAGTTTGAAAGCTTCAAGGGCCCTGAGTCCTTGTTTTCTAGTAAGGATATATTTAAATAGGCTTGGGCTTCAATAGGTTGAAGCCCAGGGCCCTAACTGTGAAAAGCTTTGAGGACGGCCAGCAAATGGGCTCTTGTGGATGTTGAGGCCCATTTTTTGAAGATTAAGGTTTGAAAGCAAAGAATCTAAAAAGACTAAAATAAAGAAAATAAACAATTATTTATATATCCAGAAAAAAAAAATATTTATATATCAAAATGGCCCATGCGTGTGTGTGTGTGTGAGAGAGAGAGAGAGAGAGCAGAGAAAAACGGAGCAGAAAAAAATTTTAAGATGTTATCTGTGGAAAACATTCAATCCGAGATAATTCTCTTTTATCTAATTAAATCTTACATTCTTATTTTATAAGAGTTATCCTTTAAAATGAAAAAAATCTCCCTAATAAATGGGTTTTCTTGGAGTGCACCCTAACGGACTTGAAACAATATCTCAATAGACTTAGTTTTTTTTTAGATTAATATTTTTTTAATAGATAAAAGTTTTTTTAATTATTAGATTAATATTTTTTATTTACCTATTAATTAAATAAGGTTTCTATTTTGAATTTAATTACTTGTAATGTTTATTTATATCATGTTTAGCAAATCTTGCAAGGCCACCACCAAATATTAAAAATTAATTTCTCATTTTACTTTAGAGTTACACCAAATACTACAATTGATAATATACTTTCTTAATTACAGTTTCACATTTTCAACCAAATATTTGAAAACTTACTTGTGAAAAGAAATTTTACAACCGTAAAATGATTTTTCACTTACAACTTGCACTTGGAGGCACTTCCAAGCAACCAAACACACCCTCAATGCACGTAGAGATCACAAGAGTGCACGAGGTCAAAATTCTAAGGACCATTGGGCTTATGACTAAATATATAGTGGGCGTCACACAAGACACAGTTGGCTCAAAGAAACAAAAAAGACCGCTGACTGGTGGCCCAGTTCTCTGGTGGGTTCTTTTTGGGTACTTCCTCCTCTGTGTCCTCAACCTTCCTCACTTTGTCAAGTAATTAAATTTATCAAAGTGTTTTAAGTGAAACTTTGTATTCTCTCATTCAGTGTTTATTTTTACAAGGGAAGGAGTTGTCGTTGATACTCGCATATTTCACTCTGCAATTGGAATGGGCAAATGTCTATGAAGCTTATCACTCTAAAAATTGAGAGTATTTTTATGTATTGTGCCCAAACCCAAATGACTTCAACTTGAAGCAATTCAAGGCCACTGATTTGATCCTTTATTTGGTATTTTTTTTTAATTTTACATATATCTCTCAAGCATCCTTTTCTCTCATCATTTTCACAAACCCATTTGTTTTGTTTGGCAAGTAAAATGTGATATAGTTTACTTAATTTGTGGCTTTGTACCATACATATGGACTACATCTACACAAAAAATGATTTGTACCTTAAATATTTATAAATATATATACAAATTTAAATTAAACTCTCCTGACAAAGTTAAATAACAACCATGCAGCATCGACATAGTCCGAACCAATTTGCCCGCAACTCCAACTACAGGTAGCATATATTCATGCATCAACAACTACCTGGAGTTTGGAATGCACCACAGGACCTGTAGTTATCTGCAGCTGGAGCTTCACCAAACCAAACAAATGAAACATCAAATATCCCACACGCAGAAGAGTAAAGAGCTTCAAATGAATACAAGAGATTTTTTGAATAATTCTCGTAGCTTATGTCTGAATGAAGTCAAGAAATCCTCAGATCTTTGAGAAAAATGGAAGCACTGTTGAAGACAAATTTAAGTAAAATGTATGTCAGTCGTCAAAATTTCATCTTGTTCCGTCCAAAAAAATAAAGCATTAGCTTACAGTGATGACAGGCAGTATAATACGCGCACAATTGCATTAGGGAAAAGAAGAAGAAGAAATTTGCTCAGAGACGCAAATTCCAGAAGCAAAGCGACCATCGTGTGCCACATTGAGCACACTCAGACTCCCTCAATTGTCCTGCAAAGCCTTCATGAGATATAGTTTGCTGAAACTCTGCCCAGCAACCCTGTAAAGTTTGTACATTGAAGCAATCAGTCATAAAATTCCAATGGAATAAATATATGCAATTTACAGATTTTAGCATTTATAATAATGCAACACTAAATGTTAATTACCAAAAAATACAGTGAAATACTAAAAAAAAGATTATTTAAAAATCTTCATCAAATCACAACCTCTGAATAATATATAGTTCAAACTTCATAACTATATGTATCTGTCTGCAGGCAAGTTGCAACTCAAACAAATAAAGTGAAAATAAGAAAATGCAAACGGAACCACACCCATTCTTGGGGAAAGAAAAGGTATAAATCGTAAAACAAGTGATGACTTCTATGCCTACTGTAACAACTAACAAGACGTTTTCGGAATACGTACTCGAGTAAGTGTCCTAATTTTTCGATCGTATTTTTCTATTTTTTCTGCGTATTCATTTTTTATTTGTGATTATTTATATTATTATTTGGTATCGAATCCGGATTTGTGAATTTAGAGTCAGCCCGAGTCTGAACCGAGGACTCATCCCAACGAACTACTTGATTTGACTTTTTAGATAGTCAGATTTGACCGGTTTTAGTTTCAAATATTGTTTTTCAATATTTTAGATTTTTCATGATTTTCAGGTTTTTTTTTTCTGCATTATTTGTGAAATCTCCTGAAATCGGTATGGATAAGTATTGTTGATCGATTTCAATATTTTTAATTTGCAAATGAGATTGAATTTTTTTGAATCCGATTTCATAATGTTTTCAAGATAATATTTTCTATTTTTGTGAATTTTTGAGAAATTTTCTGAAGTAGTCAAATTTTGACTGAACATAATATTATTATATTATTGTTTTCTTTCTTTCCTTTTCTTTCTTCTTTTCCCTGATTCCCCATGATGCCGACCTGCACCCACTCCCCATCACTATCTTATCTCACCACCTCTAATCCCATCACTTCTCTTTCTATTTTCTTTTCTCTTTTTCTTTTTCTTTCTCCTTTTTCTTTTCCTTTTTTTTTCTCTTTTCTCCCTTTCCCATGCTAGCCGATCACACCCCACCCCTACACCTCTCCCATCACATGCCATCCCTCCCATTCCCCAATCACATCGCACCAACTCTCTGTCAATCTCTCTTTCTTTTATTTTCACCACTCTAATATATATATATATATATATATATAATATATATATATATATATATATATATATATATATATCACTTATCTCTCTCCCCTCTCATTTTTCTCTCCCACTCTCCTCTTCCCTCTCCCCACCGTAAGCCGCTGGCGGCGAGCCGCCAGCGCCGCCCCTACTCAGCCAGCCCCCCCCCCCCCCCCCCCCCAAAAGCCCCTCTCTCCACATAACCAACCACCACTTCTACAATCTCCTCCAACATCACCATTATCATCATACCACCATTACCAACTCTACCTCCACCTCCACCTCCTTCACCACCATCTCCACCATTCCCTCTTCCAACCACCACCTCATCACCACTATCACCTCATCATCACCATCTCCTCCAGCAACATCTCCACTCCACCATTCCACCACATTCATTCAACCACCACCTCCCATCACTGCCAACTTCTACTCCACTTCACCACCCACCACCACCACCACCACCTCACCTCACTACCTTCATTCCATCTCCCTCTTCCCATCTACAAAACATCATCACCAAAGACTGGACCGTGGTGGACTTGCTGTAGCTGGTCAGAGAGCGCAGCTGAAACGAGGTGGAATCCTTCTATAGAAACCTTGAATTCTTCGAGGAGCATCAGATCAGTCGTTGCTCATTCCTGACATGTCTCTCTTGACCGGCTCGCGAGATTCCTTTTTGTAGTCCGTGAGTATCTTCTAGTCTTTTCGTGCTTTCTAATCATACTATGAACCTTTTTAATTTAATATTCATGTTATATTATATTACACTATGTGATAACTGTGTACTTGTACTTTTCTGTTGGAATGTATATTACCACCGTATTTCCGTACTCTGATACTTGCATATACTGATGTTTAGCGTATATATGTGAGGGTATTTTCACTCTGCGTATATACGTCGCCGTAGCGTCCCCGTATTCCGGATCGGGGCGTTACAGGATGGTATCAGAACCTAAGCTCTCACATCTTCCGTACATCCAGTCGGCAGATTAATGTGATATTAATTTGCAACTGAAGTGCATGAGTTACGATGTTATCCTTTCTTTCTTGATATACATTCCTTGATATCCATTCCTTAAATCATTTCTATCTTTTCAGTTTCAGTTCTTTCCCGTGATCCTTTCTTGAATCTTAGATTTCTTCTATCTTTTCACTTTTCAGTTTCTCCTTCACGTTATCTTTTCGTCCAATTCAAGAATGAAAAGACAAGGAAAATGTGACGATCCTGGCACTTCTTGTGATGCCTTTAGTAGGGTGAACAACGATCTGATAAGAGTACTCCACAACATGGTGGAATGTCAATAGCAGCATCAGAGATATGTTTGCAAGTCCTCGCCATAACCGTGACGTGGGACTGACTTGGGAAGAAGAGCGAGTTAAGGTTCGTGCATGGGTTCAAAGATCCAATGAAGAGCAGATGTCCATTCAGGAAGATCAAGAATACTGTACCAGTTCTATCAGCATTCCGACGCCGCCAGTGTCCCAGAGCCCATAGAAGAAGTCTCGATAGTGTCACCCGTGATCGCCACTCGACTTTTGTGACCTGAGTTAGTAGTCTTTCCGTATCACCTTCCCTTTATCATTTTGTTATCATCACCCTAGTCCTTCCTGTGTTCATCTTCCCCTTATCGAAATTTCGAGGACGAAATTTTTGTGAGATGAGTATAATGTAACACCCTATTCCCGAAATATGTACCCGAGCACTTGTCCCAGTTTTTCGATCATATTTTCTAATTTTTCTCCGTATTCATTTTTCTTGTGTGATTATTTATATTATTATTTGGTAATGGATCCAAATTTGTGGATTCAGAGTCAGCCCGAGTCCGAACTGGGATCCGATCCCAGTGAACTACTTGATTTGACCTTCCTGATAGTCAGATTTGACCGCTTTCAGTTTTAAATAATGTTTTTCAATATTTTAAATTTTTCATGTTTTTCTAAAATTTTTTCTAAATTATTTTGCTAAATCCCCTGAAATCGGTACCGATCAGTATCGTTGATCGATTTCAGGATTTGTAATTTGCAAATGAAATTGAATTTCTTGAATCCGATTTCATAATGTTTTTCAAGATAATATTTTCTATTTTTGTGAATTTTTGAGAATTTTCTTGAACTAGTCAAATTTTTACTGAATATAATATTATTATATTATTGTTTTCTTTCCTTCCTTTTCTTTCTTCTTTTCCTGGCTCCCCATGCTGCCGACCTGCACCCCCACTCCCCATCACTATCTCATCTCACCACCTCCCATCCCATCACTTCTCTTACTATTTTCTTCTCTCCTTTTCTTTTCTTTATTTTTCTTTCTCCTTTTTCTTTCCTTTCTTTTCTTTTCTCCCTTTCCCATGCCAGCCGACCACACCCCTACACCTCTCCCATCACCTGCTATCCCCTCCCATTCCCCAATCACATCTCACCAACACTCTCTCATTCTCTCTCTTCATTTTATTTTCACCACTCTAACATATATTTCCTCTCTCACTCCATCTCTCTCTCCTCTCTCATTTTTCTCCCACTATCCTCTTCCCTCTCCCCACCGTGAGAGGCCGTCGCCGCCGCTCCTACTCGGCCACCGACGCCCCCCACCCCCCACTCCACACAACCCACCACTTCTCCTAAAACCTCCTCCAACACCATTATCATCATACCAACTCTACCTCCTTCACCCATCTCCACCATTCCCTCCTCCGACCACCACCTCATCACCACTAACACTATCACCTCATCATCACCATCTCCTCCACCAACATCTCCACTCCACCATTCCACCACCTTCATTCAACCACCACCACCTCCCATCACCACCAACATCCACTTCATCACTTCTCCACCACCCACCACCACTACCACCACCTTCACCTCCTTCACCTCACCACCTCCACCTCACCACCTCCACTCCATCTCCCTTTTCCATCTACAACAACAATCACAACATCACCGGAGCTTGGACCATGGTGGACTTGTTGTAGCTGGTCAGAGAGCGCTACAGAAGTGTGGTGAAATCCTTCTGTGGAAATCTTGGACTTCTTCGAGCAGCATCAGATCAGCTAGCTCATTCCTAACATGTCTCCCTTGACCGGTTCGTGAGATTCCCTTCTGTAGTCCGTGAGTATCTTCCAGTCCTTTTCATACATTGTAATCATACTCTGCGCCTTTTTGATGTAATATTCATGCTATGTTATGTTACATTCTGTGATAACTGTGTACTTGTACTTTTCTGTTGAAATGTATATTACCACCGTACTTCTGCACTCTGATACTTGCCTGTATTGATGCTTAGCGTATATACGTGAGGATATTTCCGCCATACATATATACGTCGCAGTAGCGTCCCTGTCCCTGCGGGATCGGGACGTTACAGGAAGAAAAAGAAAGGAAAAAAAAGAAAAGAAAAAATAGAAAAAGAAGTGATGGGATGGGAGATGGTGAAATGAGATAGTGACAGGGAGTGGGGTGCAGGTCGGCAGCATGGGGAGCCGGAGAAAAGAAGAAAGAAAAGGAAAGAAAAAAAAGAAAAGAGAAAATAATAATATAATAATATTATATTCAGTCAAAATTTGACTAGTTCAGAAAAATTCTCAAAAGTTCACAAATATTATCTCGAAAAACATTATAAAATCGGATTCAAGAAATTCAATCCCATTTGCAAATTAAAAATTTTAAAATCGATCGGCAATACTGATCTATACCAATTTCAGAAGATTTTGCAAAATAATTCAGAAAAAATCCCAAAAAATCTAAAATATTGAAAAACAACATTTAAAATTGAAACCGGTCAATTCTGACTACCAGAAAGGTCAAATCGAGTAGCTCATTAGCATCGGGTCCCCAACTCAGACTCGGGCTGACTCCGAATCCCCAAATCCAGATCCGATACCAATAATAATATAAATAGTCACAAAAGAAAAATGAATACAGAGAAAATTTTGAAAAACACGATCGAAAAATTGGGACACGTACTCGAGTACGTATTCCGGGAATGGAGTGTTACACCTACCAAGCAGAAGGATAACACTCAAGGGAAGCATTGCATGAAAAAAGGATTCCAAACAATAGAAAATTGCAATTCTGCCGCTTCTGATGCTGCTCCTAATTTACACGGACAGAGCATATGAGCAAAGAATATATTGGATTGTTTAAGAAAATTAAGCAAATCTACACTCCTTAAACAAGAGACTCTAAGAGAAGAATCACATGAGTTAAAAAGAAATCTCAGGGGAATAATTAATCCAAAAAAATGAATTCAGATTAAAATGTTCAAAAGTTTAATCAGACTTCATAACAACATCAGCTCAAATATATCGTTTACTAATGTCATTATGCAGATAGAGTATTGAAACTGAAAAAAAAAAATGGTATCCGCAGACTGAGAGTTTAGAAAAACCAAAGTAATATCAAAGCAATCCTCTTCCCCTAATTATGAGTGCTGGTAATGATCTACTTCTTTTGTTCATGTTAGATACTCAGCTTTAACATATCATCAGAATCTATATGTAACAGTTGTGAAATGTGCATGTAAGTTATACAAAGCAATCAGTAGTGAAATGCAAGTTTGTCCCAACCTAGGGAACGAAACATTCCAGTAAAAGTTTGTACTTGAGTTATCTTGTTTTTCCCCCCTTCAAAGGCATCATTTCATCCCATAATAATGCTGGATCAAACGAGACATTCAACATACCCATTGATTTGATGGCAGTAGTTAGCTACTTGATTTGTTATGAGATAGCTATCCAAGCGTGACGGCTCAGGTAGTGGTTTGAAAATGGGATTTGATGGATCTTCCTCAGGCAACAGTTCTTCTCCAGCAGCTTTCCTTGCCATGTTCTCCGTCCTAAAAATAACAAATGCACAAACACAAAGACGAACTTGTTGTCAAAATTTAACAAGATTAATTAGTAATATCACCGCTCATAAATGGTTGTGTTTTGAAATTCAACTTTAGATATCCTTCCATGAATCTCGGTAATTAGTTATCCTAACCAAATGTGGTTTATGTACAAAGACTTATAAATTCTTGTGTTAGCTTCCACATCCCAAAAACAGATACAGAGCCAGGAATCATGGCAAAAAATAAAAAAAAACAGCATCAATTTTATAACCTTTTTGAGTTTCATCAGGAAAAATAAATAAATATCATATGTCCTTCATCATAATTTACAACAATTACATATTTAAGTTTAGGCTTAACATACACCTAAAGGCTTGAATAATGGAACCATTCTAAATGGTATTCTCATGCACAAGATTTTTGGTATACTAACTGAACATTATGCTGGAAATCAAAACAGGTTATGTTAAAGGACATTTTAAGGAGCAAAGGGAAAAGGTCATCCAGAGGATTTTAGATTCAACTAAATTACCTCCTTTTCTGAAGCCATGATTGCTGCTGTGCTTGTTGCCTTTGGAGGTTACGGTAATAATATTGGAACTGGAAAAGGAAAGAAAATAGAAATGAGTGAAAAACTGGTGGCAAGAAAGTGAAAAGGTATCAGATGGAAAGAAAATCAAACCTTATTTTGTTCAGAAGAAAGATCTTCCATGCATTCAATCAAAAATTCAACATTCCTCTCCATAAATGGAGTTGTTGATAAATTAAGGCGATCATAATCACACTGCAAGATAGAGAAATATAAACTAAAAGATAAAACATGAACACAAATGTTGGAACTCTCGTATAATTGGGGAACTACAAGACCTGTGCTACAGGGGAATCAGGCTCCAACTCGGTAATAAATGCGCTGATAAGTGCAGAATTAGAAACCTTAATCTGAAAGGTTGAAATGTATCAACAACAATCATCAGCTGTAAAGAAATAACTAAAACTAAATGTTAAATTGAATACCAGCATTATCACCCCTACAAAGATGAACAAGAAAACAGTAGGGGTCTGAACTTTTCAAACTAGAAAAGTACAAAAGACAAGCATAATAAATTCAAAGGGCAGCAGATGAAGAACAAAAATAATACCGGGATCTCCTCAAAGATATCCACCCAAGACAATTTCTTTTCCCTTAACCTATTACAAAAGGAAAACAAACATCAGAATATAACAATCATTATCATTTAAGATAGCAGTTAAGGAGATAAGCTCATACTTTTCACCAGTGAAGTTGTTTTTGCGATACAGTTCCATAAAGGAATCTGAAAGTTTCAAGGCTTTGAGAGCTAAAACCCCTTGATTAGACCTTGCTGGATCATATATAATGCAGACACATCTTCGAATATTCTCCTGCATAAAATTCAAAAGGAAAAAATGGCAGTGAGGTAAAAAAACTTCCAGCAAAAGAGAAGCATAAAGGCACACTAATTTAGTTCAAAATAGGAAATTAAAACAATCTCAATCCTAGAACTAAGATTCCGAGACAGACTTATCATCCTAGAGGACCTAGACTAATTCCAACTTAAGCAACATTATATAACTAAATAGAACAGTAAAAGCAAATCAGTAAAAGCAAATTCAAATAATTTTTTAATAAATGTGAATAACAATTTGTGAATAGCCAGCAAGTTTATAACCAATGAATTAGTATTTGTGTAAAAGTTTGAGATTAAGTTACTATTCTCATTATGCACAAATGTGTATGTGTGTAAATACATACTTGTGCACACATGTATGTAAAAAGGGAAATTTCCTAAGAAAATGGTCCTTAAAATAAGCTTTCTGAGAATTCCATGATAAATAGGATTCCTACGGATATAATGAGATAACTCTGTGCAAGAATATATTATATTCTTATGATTCCCTTATGAACAATCACATAAAAGTACTATCTGGCTGAAACGAGTGAAGATCAGGTGCTTGATCAATAAACTCAGCTAACCAATGATTTTCTCCCTTGGACATCCACAAAGAAAAACTCTGAATTAGCAATTTTACTTATACATCACGAAATTAAGTTTTAATTACAATACCTGATAATTCATGAAAGTTTCGATCAGCTCCACAGTCTGATATGACCCCAATAGAGTGGACTGATACCTGAAAATCAACTTAAGATTAGAATAAGCACCAATTTGCTTACAATATAAAACAGTATAAGGATTTCCTACCAAATAAGAATAAGAATAAGAAGAGAAACTATATAAGATCTTGAACCGGGAAAAAGTAACAGCTCTGTAGAAGAATACAAACCAAACAACAACAAATTTAAAGTTAGAAAGGCAGATCTTTTGTAACAACCAACAACCGAAGATATGTTTTTCTTTTTCCCTCTGATAATAAAGGATAGAACATATGCTCTAGCCATAATATATATTACCAAACCAACTCCCAATTCAACAATAGTGAGAATTGATCCTAGAACCTCCCTCTTTGGAGTGAGGAGTGTTAGCGAGAGGCAAACCCGCTTTCACTGATGTTGTTATTAAGTTTCCCACAAACTCAGTACATATTACAGGACAGCAATTCTGAAGGCTGACACCATCCAAATGGGAAAAAAAAAAAGCTGGTAAATTTGCTGCAGAAGACCTCTGTTTTATGTTCTCATCACAGCAAAAGAAAAAAAAACACATACATGCCCTCAAGTGCCATTGCTATGGGAGCAAGTGTATGCATGAATATTTGCATGCATGTATTGAATAATGCTAGAACTTATGTGAACTGCCCATGTATTAATATATGCTCTTGCTTAATTGCCATCGCGGAATGAAGGTTTTACTTTCCACAAACTGTAGGTATGCCTGAAAACGCTCATTGACTTGTATTGTAGAAGCTAAATTCCAAAGACGACCCCCACTTCCATCCGTGTTACAGGAAATAATCTGGTATAGAATTTAGCTACAGTATCTACCATCAACCTCTTCCAAATGCTCACTTGTATAACTCAAATCAGTGAGCTGTTAAGGATTCTGCCATGTAATGTCAAATACGGCCCTGTTTTAAATATCGGCCGATACGGCCGAGATATCGTCCGATATCTCCTTTTTTGCCCACTGCCGATACGATATGGGAAAATCGTTCGCCATATCGTTTGCAGCAAAAAACGGCCGATATTTGAAATATCGCCCGATAAATTTACCGATATTGGCCGATAAATCTCCCGATATTGGCCGATAAATCGTCCGATATATCACCGATATGAAATAACTTATTTATTGCACAACTACGTGCAAATGTACATTATTTTTTTACTGTCTCTGCAAGCATATTACATCATTTTTATTAGATAGATGATATGTATGACCCTAAACCAACTCTTAATTATCAATATTTCATTATATATAGTGTCTAGTATGAACGCCCGATATGCGCGCGTATCCCCGATATCTCCCCCGATATCCGATATCCGATATGAAAAACCCCATCCGATACGATTCCGATATCCGATGTTGAGAACTTGAATACGGTCACTAGGATATTTATACCCTTGAGTTTAATTTTAATGCCAGAAGACGACTATAGTCCCAACAACTATAATCACCAAATGGTTAATGCTACGAGGAGCTTAAATGTAATCAACAAAAGTCCAGGTAACACGTCGTAGTTAAAAACTGATATTCGATAGTTTCTTCAAACTTGGGTCAAATTTGGAAAAAGTTCTGTAATGTAGCAGCGGTACTGTATAATAATACATGAGCCTACACGTGCTTAATACATTTTTTTTAATGATGGCAAGGAGAAGCAGCCGCAAATAGGACCATTCAGCTCCAAGGAAGAGGTTTAAAGGTAGCGAATTTGATTCTTAATGAGAAAAGAAACAATGCTTCAGTACAAACCACCTAATGAATCTCATCCTAGTTATTACACTTTAACTTGACCACATCTGACTCCACAGGCAAGAAGACATATCACTGATCTTTTTTATCTACTTAACCTTAAATAGAATTCCACACATCCACAGAAGGTAATATTTAAGCCCTAGCCTGCCAAGGTTAGGAGTACATACCTCAGTCATCATTCAAAGGAAAAACTCATAAAATCAAGGATATGCTCATTCTTGCACACTAATGTCTCTCGACTGCTAATGCTACTTGCTACTGTAATCTATACAACATCATTGAGATACTATTGTTCCCTTTTTCTAAGACTATAGAGATTACAAAAGTGTCAAGACGAGGTACGTTGCCACCATGCTTCTATTAGCAGATATGGCATCGCTCCTGTGTCCATTCTTTTTTCACAATAGGTTCAGACATGTATAAGTCAGTACTTCATGTCAGGCTTTTCTTTGGCTGCTCTCATGCCACCATGCTTAGTCCTTGTTTAAAGATGTAATCAAGTAATATCAGCATGAACAAAATGGATTTTTCATACACACTTTCTTGAAATATTTGCCACTCTACATAAACCCTGAACTTGCTAATAGTTTAACAGCATCCCTAATGTTGTAGGCATTTATATATAATACTCTCAGATGTAATTTACCAAGAATCTGTGGAAAATCAAGAATAACAAAGATGAACTTATCCAGCACTATCAGTGGGAAATGACAGTCATCCGTGTTCACTTCCAAACATGAAAAATGGTTAGTTAATGGTTCTTAAAGGTCAGATATCCAGTACTATACATAAAGTTGGGCACATTGTTCACAAGTTCTACAGCAGTTATATTCTAAGGTGTGGGGAGTTATATCTAAGAAGCTACATCCATTCCAGTAAAAACTAATTTTACTTCTCAGTTGACTTCAACACCGATCAGGACATCACAAGTAGAAAGCACAAAAAAACTTAGATCTCAAGCTGCAGCACACAAATTATCAAAAAATTAACACTACTTTATGGATTGCCGGCATACCATCCTACAGTGTTGTTGTCCACATTGACCTCCCTTAAGCACCTCATCATTTCAAGCTGATAGTTTGCTCCATCTGCTTCGATCTCCTCATCTTCTTCTCTAATCTGCAAGAGTTAGAGACAATATAATAAATTAAAAACTCAAGAAAAAGTAAACTTGAAAATTGATGCGTAAAAAAAAGGTAAACCTGACCAAGAAAAATACTGTTCTTATCAATGCAAATGGAAAGAGATATCTGAACATACTGGGAAAGGGAAACAATTAGTAACTTCAAGCGAGCTACCAACATCCAGACCAAGAAGTTGCCCTGTGACCAGAGCCGGTGAGAATTCCTTGCAGTGTTTAATTATTTTCAAAATGGCCTGCATGATTGCATTAAAGAACAACAAAAGTAAGGATTCACAGAAATGCAACCATTCTGGACTTCACAGACATGCAACGAAAAGCACAAAACACAAGATGTACATGGAGTATAAAAAAAATTAAAGTATAATGCTACTGAAAGAAAACAAAATGCAAAAAATATACAATTCACATAAAAGTTTCTTTAAGCATGGCACCCCCTCAAATCAAAGCTTAAAAATAACATGCAAAAAAAAACCTTAAGTTACTATGAAGGGAACTATCAAAAGCACATTTTCTTGATTTATAATATTGATCCAAAGATTCTTTATTGTGGACAAGTGGTACCGTGAAATCATGTGTGAGCTACTGAGAACGCTAATAAATACTTCACACAGATTTTTCTATTCTTCCATAGAACAACTAATTCATTTATCTAGAAAATTCCCAACATAAAGGTGCAACAAACTACAGAAGGTCCAATCTCTACAGACACACAAACATATCCATTTTATATTGATAAATTAATTCGTCAGATGCTGAACAACAATTGAAGTTTAACACTTTGTGCCTGGTTTCCTAGTAGTCACCAGATCCTATTTTTTGGAGTTAGGTGAATCCAACACCCTGTAACCATCCCATGCAAATTAGCTTCCATAATATTCAAGAATGTGGTAATGAGAGAACAGTTTGAGAACTCCTACAACTACAAACAATAGAGATATGAGAGGAAAAATGGTGAGTATAGATATCCAAGATGCTTGTCTAAGGTCTAGAGACCCCATGATACATTAAAGAGGCAGAGGAAGACAACATCTGACAAGCACTATCAATAAGGCAATTGCAAAACCTCCAAGGACAAGCCTCAAGTACAGAAGGCAATGACATAAAAAGTGTTGTAGCTAATTGTAGAATTAGAACAAACAAGTCTCACCACAATGGATTTGGATCATATGGGAAACAAAAAGCAACAGAAGCCACCGGAGTACCATCCTTATTAAACAACTATTTTAAGTGCGTTTTTTCTTCTTTGGAAATGAAAATAACCTCTCTCTCTCTCTCTCTCTCTCTCTTCTCTCTCTCTCTCTCTCTTTCCGCATGTAAGAAGGTAATCAATCAATCAATCATAATATACAATGAGTAAAAAGTTCAACATGTTAAAAGTGCAAGCACTCAGTGAACAGCTGAAGTTCACAAGCAAGTCACAAGGTACCACATTAGCTAACCTGAGACATAGGTTCTAAGGTAGGCCAGTAGATACACTTGGCATTGCAAGAGCACAAGTTGGAAACACCAAATACCTGGTGAATCAGATTAGCTGAACAGCAGAAATACAATTTTCACTGCAGTTAAATATTATTGCTGAACTTATAGCTGTACATACAATTTTCACTGCAGTTAAATATTATTGCTGAACTTATAGCTGTACAAACATAGTCAGGAACAGTGACTCGTTCCAGCCTGTTCCGCAGCTCTCTACAATTATTTTTTCGCACAAGCACATCCCAACAATTTTCAGAATCCAATTTGCGTTAAGCTTATTTTGAAAAGTCCTAATTAAGCAACATTAAATTTGATTACATATGTAGGCACGATAAGGGCCGCTCTGTGTTATGTTTTTACACCAAAAAAAAACTAATTTTCCACTAAAATTTTTTCCGAGAATTTCATTAGCAAAATTTGCACTATATTTTCAACAAGAACTACATTCCAAAAATTGACAAATTCTACAACAAAAAACGCCATAAAATTGCAAATTCACTTACCAGTCCTTCCATCTGAACAATTCGAAGAGGCTGAGCGACCTCCTCCTTCGACACGGCTTGAAGGAAAGAACGCGCCATCGCTTCAATCAAAAAAAAAAAAGGAAAAAAGTGTTAGATCCAAAAGACCAAAAACAAGTAAGATCTACAATTAAACCCTAAACAAAAACCAAAACTTGGAATTTTCTTACTATTTGCCGCCATATTCGAAGAAATCTTTTGCGAAATTAGGGCAACGGCGCGTTCTCTCAATTTCTCGGATTTGCGAGGGTTTTGGGAGGCCCAATGGGTTTTCTTTTTGTTTAGCTCCCTCGCAGTTACTTGTAACTTATCCTGCTCTATCGAAAACAGCAAACAGCTAAATATGTTTGAATATATTAAAGAACACAGCAAACAGCTAAATATATTCGAATATAATTACGCCACGTAAGCAAACTAAAGTGGGCCCCAACTCAAGTTCTCTTCCCTTTAAAACCAAGCACTGAGGGCTGCGAGAGCCCGGAGAGCGGACATTGCCCCCCCCCCCCCCAAAACAATGATGAAGGCCCTCCGCAGGATTAAAGACACCCACCTGGGTGTGAAAGCACCCATTAAAATTTAAAAAATTTTCTAAGTATCCTCCTCCTCCTCCTCTCCCCCCCTCTCCTCTTCTCCTTCTGTCTCCCCCTCCCCTGCAACCCCGCTGGCCTTTCAGTGGGCGACCCTCTCCTCTCCGCCAGCCTCCTCCCCTTCCCTCACCTCTGATCTCCCTCTCTTCTCCTTCTGTCTCTTTTTCTCTCCGGTGAACCTCCTCCCCCTCTCCTCCTCGTCCCCTCCACCTCCAGCGAACCCCCACCCACTTCCTCCCCTCCTAGTTCCGCTCGGCCTGAACCCTCCCCCCTCTCCCCTCCCTGCCGCCTTCCTCCCGCTAAATTGCTCTGCTCCCCCCCCCCCCCCCCCAAAAAAAAAAAAAAAACTAAACCCCCCTCTCCTCGGCGGCTGAATATGGGTGGGGGAGGGGAGGGCGGGAAGGTCGGTGGGGGTGGGGGAGCGTCGATGGGGAGGGAGGGGGTTAAGGGCGGAGGGAGTTCACCGGAGGGAAGGAGGAGGGGCAGGGAGAGATAGGGAGGAGGGGGTCACTGGCAGGGGAGTCGCGTGAGGGTCTTTTGCTGGAAAAGAAGGAGAAGAAAGAAGGCAAAGGAATAAAAAGGAAAGGCAATTCAGACTTATTTGAGGGGACAGTTATGTAAAAAAAAATAATGGCGCACTTGTAATTTTTTTCTATGGGTGCCTTTCTT
This sequence comes from Agave tequilana, assembly GCA_038442645.1. Taxonomy (NCBI): domain Eukaryota; kingdom Viridiplantae; phylum Streptophyta; class Magnoliopsida; order Asparagales; family Asparagaceae; genus Agave; species Agave tequilana. The sequence goes on from JAVJIF010001529.1 coordinate 267,614, forward strand.
ACTTTGATGGGTGGCAATATCCACTCTCGAGAACCCAAGATCCCTTTAATGGGGGTGACGGGAGAGACCAGTGGATTTCGATCCAAATATCTCAACTCGCGCTCATTATTTCTCGGCTTTGTTTCATTCAACAAAAACCCTGGAGAAATTTTGAGGGAGAGCATATTTAAATGGCTTCTCAGAAATCTAGGGCTAGCATTCAAACTGTTCTTAGCTTGCTATGATGCCGGCATATTCTTCCTTTTTCTTCTTATTTTACTCTTTTTCTGCGATTCAATTCCAACTGATTGTTTTGTTAGAAACAGTTTGAAAGTTGTCATCTTTTTAAATTTAGCTGCGATTTTGTTGAATTGGAAGTAAAAAAATGAGTAACAATCAAAATCGTAAAGTTGAGCTTTTATTTAGGAAATGTTGCAATTTTATAATGTGTATATAAGAGTATAAATTTTATGAATCGTGAAGAATTTGCAATATTACTAAATTAAGAATTTAGTTAAAATCAATTGTGATGAGGTGGATAATTGGGGTTTTCTTAATTCTTATTTAAAACTTGTAACTATAAGTTCACATTTTTATGCCCATTTTTGTGAAGCTTGGATGCAATATAAACAAAGAATACGTTTGGAATGCTCTTATTTAAATCCTTTTTGAACCGCTGTATCCTTTCATTCCCCCAACACCCACCCCCCCACCACCCCCACCCCCAAACCCACCCCACCACGCGTTCAAGAACAAGAACCCGAGGAGTGAAGAACCTCATTCTCTTTCTCTCTCATTGATGCAATCTTATTTTCTTCAAGTTTTTTTTGGAAATTGCTGCCTGGGCTCTACTCAAGACTCTGATATCCCATCTGGGTAATCTCTAATCTCTTCCTATTCACTTACAATCTCGTTCTTTCATTCTTGGAAGTTCTAGGTAAAAGATTAATCTTCTCTCTTTTAGTCTTTAGCTTTCTATTAATTTGATGCATCCCATTTTATTACAATCTTATGTTCTTCATGTTTTGTTGTAAGTTACCACTTTGGTTCTCGCGCTAGTATCATCAATGGGTTTTCTATAATCTTTTTCGTTTATGCAGGGAATTCCATTCTTCCAGGTTTGTAGGAAATTACTACCTGAGTTCTACTCAAGACTGTGATATCACATTTGGGTTTTCTCTGATCTCTCTCCTTTATCTTTTCTGTCAAGTTTCAGGTAAAGGACTGATCTCTTCCCTTTTTTAGTTCTTTTTTGTTCAATCTATGTCAATTGCTGCATCCTATTTCATTAATCTTGTATTCTTCAAATTTTGTTGTAAATTACCACCTTGATTCTTCTCCAAAGTTGATATTGTAAGTGGGCGTTCTCTCATCTTTCTCATTTATGCAGAAAGTTCCTTCTGTGGCTCATATTTCTTGAATTACATTGCATTCCTTGATCAAGAATCCATGGAGAATATCAAGGGCAAAAGCACTCCTAAGCCTCCCCTCTGTAGTCATTCTATTGAACGACGCGACCAATTGAATCAATTCCTTGACAGAATCTTATCCTCTTACGGGGCGGCTTGGAGCTGCATGGAATGTGACTTTGAGGAGATGGATAAAACATCAAACAAGGAGAAGCGTGCAGACATGAGTTCAATTCTTTGGGTTTGTTTGGATTGTTATCAAATCTTTTGTGATGGTCACAGTGATTCTGCTGGGACTGAGAGCCATATCAAGTGTCATGCAGAATACAGTGATCATCCGTTGGCTATCCCGATTACGCCATGGTGTTTTCCCTGTAACTCTCTTCAAGAGATTACAGCAGAGCTGGAGGAGAACAAGGAGGTCAAATCCGCAAAGGATGTCAAAGAAGAAATGATGGAAATGGAGAAAGAAGAATTCAATGGTTTGCCTTCTGGGAACCTGACAGGGTATAGAGTTAAAAGGATGGCGAACTTCAGGAATAAGTGCTTCTATAACTCAGTTTTGCAGAATCTTCTGTCTATGGACCGTTTACGAGACGAAATTTTTAAATTGGCACCTTCAGATGCTCGTCCTATTACCAGCCATTTATTGAGTCTATTCAAGGCATCAGTTACGGATGCACCTATTTTAGATACATCATGTCAACAGCGTCTCTTTGATTATGTATGTTCAGAAAGAGAAGAGTTTAAGCGCAATCAAGAGGAAGACAGCCATGAATTTCTCAGTCTCTTCATCAATAGGCTCCTTCAAGAAGGAACTAGTTGTGTAAATGATATTCTTGGAGGCTTGCTCTTTAGCACTGTATGTTATGCTCAATGTGGGCATACTTCGACACGGACTGACAGGTTTCTTGATCTTTCTCTGTCAATTCCTGCAAGAGAAGAGGCGAGAGGGTCTTTTGCAGATGAAGTGGATGATGTAAAGATTTATAATCCCCCCTCTGATGCAATGATTCCTGCAAGAGAAGAGGACGGAGGGTCTTCTGTAGCCATAGCGTTTGATGCGGACTTTTGTAGTTCCCCCTCTGATGCAAATATGGAGGGTCTTTCATGGCACAGTGAGCCAGATAGTCCAGATTCTTTGTCTTCTCCATTGTTTAATGCTTCCATCGAAAGCTGGATAGAAGAATGCCATGTGCTATCAAGTGACAAAGTGGATGGAAATGCAGATGAACAAGACCTAAAAGATGATGGTGATGATTATCATAATTATGCTAATAACAAAGAAGAAAAAGAACCAGACGAAGACCCAGAAGATTGTTGTGGACAGCATCCTTGTATATGCAATAAAGATTCAAGTGGGGTTCCTAAGTTGCCTGAAAGCGGGCAATCGTTAAGTGAGAAAGAAGGCCTCACCGAAGACCAAGATGTCCCAATGCTAGAAAATTTTTCTGTGGAGAAATCATGTGAAAACGAGAGCAATCTGGATTTTGATGACAAGCCTGCAGTGATTTCAGATTCTGAGGTATCAAATAGGGAGGGCGTAAAGGTACATGTTAATGCAAAGAGAAGACGCACATCTATTTCACGTACTGCCATCAAATTTGGATCTGGTATGCAAAGGAGTATTGATGATGTTGATCGTTTATTGCTTGAGGGGTGCTTGGACTTATGCGCAAAGTCAGAGGCTGCTGAATGTAATTTTAGAGCTGGAATACTGAGAAGTAACAGCGATGGTGGTCCTTTGTCGATTAAGAGGTGCTTGGACTTCACAATGTCACAGCCTGTTGAACATAATTTTAGAGCTGGAATACAGAGGAGTAACGATGATGGTGGTCCTTTATCAATCGAGAGTTGCTTGGACTGGTTTACAAGGTCAGAGCATATTGAATGTAATGATGCATGTCCGAATTGTAAAGAGTCCGGAAAAGGAAAATCAAAATCAGAAATATCTGTTTTTGAGGTGGCTGATAGCAAGGATGAGGGAATGAATACTGGGAGTGGAAAGCTCGAGGTGGGAGCGACCAAACGGGACCTTATCTTAAAGGCCCCACTTATCCTAATGATACACTTGAAAAGATTCAAACAGGATGAATATGGCATGCATAAGAAAATAAATTGCCACATCAACTTTCAAGAACAGCTTGATCTTACACCATTTATCCATCGTAGGTATTGCTCTTGAGTTTTCTGTTTTCTATATTTACTCTTAGTCCTTCATGCTAATGGAACAATTTTGGTTCATTCACCTTTGCCAATATTTCACAGTTTTTATTATATAAACATCCATTATCGAATATCATTTTAGTTCAAATTGAGGGAAGCACCTGTGAAAGTTATATATATTTCGTCTCGGGTTCAATGGTTTATTCTATATAAAACTAGGAGAATTGTTCCGGAAAAGAAAATTTAATGACTAAATTTATCTATAGCACCACATTTTCTGTTAAATAATTTATGTGAAAATATAGATATTGATTGTCCTCTGAAATTCAATTTGAGAACTAAGCATATCAGCAGCAGAAATTTTAAATATAGAGAAGATACTTTTTTTGCACTAATTTGTATCTATTTATTTATACTGAACGTGATTGCAAAGAGTTCTATTTTATTTTATTATTTCCTTTTTTTTTCTTTTCTGAAATTTGATTTGAGAGCAAAGAATGGCAGCAGTAGTTAAACATAATGTACTATACAGGGAGAACATACTTCTTGCACTAATTTATATCTATTTTAATTATTTGGGCTATTTATTTTATACTGAATTCGTTATTATGAATCATTTTATTTTAGTTTATTATTTATTTTTTCAGAGAAAAGAATATCATTTATTTTATTTTATTTTTGTGGATTCATTGTTGCGAAGTTGATATTGTGGGGGTAGGAAATTGATTAATGGAGAAAATTTTATTGTTAGTCACTGTAAGCATGTGTAGTCCTCATTTAAACTGTAAACTACCTACAAAACCTTTGGGCTACATCCAGAAGATGTAAAACTTTTAGAGCAGTTAATATCAAAAGCGGTGTGTTGAATTGCAAACCACATTAGATGGGAAGCGACAGCTGCTGGTTCTTGTTCGGTTTGTTAGACTGTAATATCGTTTGAGTAATGCAAGAACACTCCACACCCTTAATTCCAGGTGAACGAGGAAGCCAAGGCAGACGGGATAAGGCCCTCTTTTTGGGGAAGAATATTGCAATACAAGTTCGTTATTCAATGCTGGCAAGTCGATGACTGCTGACTTCTCTGCCAGCCATTCATTCGAATGTTTGCATTCTGCAGGATCCATGAATAACTATGCAGACTTGGCCCCTTGTATGGACAATCAATGGAGTATCTTTTCTGTATTTTATGTTTCAGGAAATTTGGGTTGTATAAAAAATACAAAGACAATGTTATAATGCTAGCAAGACATGATAATTCTTTATAAAACTGACAACGCACAATTTGTGTTCATTTGTGTTAATCATAGTGTGTTTGTTATACACAACTGAAAAGTGCTCTAGAGTATTCCCTGTTGTACATCTTAGAAGTTTCTAGTTTCTTCAGAGTTTCTAATAATCTTCTGACTTCGACATCTTAGAAGCTCAAAACCATTCCACCTAGTCAGCAAAATTGGCATTCCTTTGTTCTTTGAAGCACCACATTCTAATAGAAAATAATGGGAATAAAATCCCATGAACCCCACCATACAATTGGGACAATTCTGTATGGTTTTGATGACTATGATGAGATCCTTTGGAGTTTGAACTATATGTCTACGAGTTTGATTTAATTTCTCTCATCGGGCTGTGTTATGTTACCTTGGATAGCTCAGTTCTATCAATGACTTGCTCTTTCCTCCCTCTTTCTATGAATTTTATTCTGCTTCAGAATATATTTTCCTTTCATACACTGGTTAACTTAGGTCCAATTGCCTTTTAGGTTTCATGTTTAGCCCCTCTTGCGCAAATTTGGCGGGATCCACTTCAAAGTATTGAAAGTTTAGAGCTAGATTGATCAATGAGTAGCCAGTTATGGGAAATCTCTCACCATTCAATCCGAATTTCTTACATTGCATTTGCATTCGGTGGCATCCTTCATGAAATTTCTCATCTGCATTTGATTCTATGGCTAACTTCATTTTGAATAGGGAGAAGCTTGACGTTATATTGACTATTCTTGATATTGCAATTGGAAACTTGCATCCTGCATTGGACTATTTTCTAATAATGGTACAACTCTTTCCTTTAAATGGCAAGTTTATGCTGGATCCTGCAATACCATTTGACATCATTTCTTTCATCACCAATTCAAATTCCTGAACTTATAAAGGGCAAGAAGGAACCAAAAAGTGAAGGAGTTAGTATCTGTACTGCATCCTTTCCTCTTTGGAATTCCTTTTCTTGTTCTCAAAATTCAAATTCCTATATGCTCCCTAGATAAGTGAGGAATTAGTAATGCATGTATTCATTCCCTTTTAAACCATACTTTTTTTTTTAAAATTTTTGGCTATATCGATCTGAAATACCTTGTAATCCAGATTTGCTACCTAAATAGAGTGTGAAAAAACTTGTAACCCTGAATCATTTTTGTTGCTGGCTATAATCTGCAGTTGTGAGGACAGAAGGATGTACCTTTACCGTCTGATGGGCACGGTGGAGCACAGGGGAAGTAGCTTGGGAACAGGTCATTATGTTGCATATGTGAAAGGGGTTCGAACAGGATGGGGTGAACTCGTGGAAGGAAGTAGCCCTGCCTGGTTTAGGGCTAGCGATATGGATGTGCGAGAGGTGCCACTGCAGGAAGTCCTTGACAGTGAGCCCTACATTTTATTTTACGAACAAATGTAATGTTTCCCCTTCTCGTTCTTTGGGAATATACTGTGAAGATGCAGATACAGGTTTACACTGCATTCATGTTAGCCATGTGACCAGCCTAGAATAATTCTGTGAAATGTTGATTTAAAAGGGATTAATACTATGGGATTTCATAGTTAATTTTGGTCTGAAGTATCGCCAAATGTGCATAATCTCTGTTATTGATATGAGGTGTCTTTTAACTATCACATTGAGATCCTCATCATCTATTTCTCTCTCTGCATTATGTAATCCTACTTTTGTTGACAAAAATCTTAGAATCTTTTCGGACGCCATTATATGTGACGAAATTATGGTGTGTTATTGCTCAGTAGAATTATCCAGATCATTCAGGCTGGTTCTTTGCAATGTTTATAACCAGTTCGATACATCACAATATCTCCAATTTGAAAGAACAAGCGAATGCAATTGATACCGATAATTGATGAGAATTGATCCTGTTATCATTGGTACAAAGCTAAGAACAACGGGAGATCAGACCTCGTCTTCAGAATCTGTGAAGTTTTTCGGCACAAGTAAGTTTTGAAAAACTTGTAGTTTCACCGAGTTTTGATTAAATTTTGAATAGATGAGATAAGTTGCAATATCTAACATGATCGAATATCCTTCCCCACTCTTCCTTTATTACAGATCTGTTTCATGATCATCGTGTGTACGAGTTTCCACCAGTAAATATGGAATGAGCCGAGTGATGAGCATTGTATTGAAAGCATAGTATAAACTGGATGGAAAGCAGTCTACAATCAGCACCAAGTCCTAACTGGAGGCTTTTATTGCCCAAAATGGGAATATAACTAATTTCAATACAAGTCATGAAGTCGCGAAGAGCCCAAAACACAAGCTAGCTCCTATCTCATTTTCTGAGTACTTGAATAGCTTCGCTGCTTCCATAAACACATCGCTTGTATCATGCACTGCAATAGTGATGGTTCCAATCCGAAACAATTTGTGTAATAAAATTCTTTAGCATTTTTTCCCTAGAAGGGAATCTATTAAAGTTGCCCCATTGGGACTCTTGTCAAAAAAATGTCCAGGATTGAATTTTTTTTTTTTTTTTTTGGGTTAGATAAAACCGTGAGGCAAAAAACCCCACGTCGTTTCATTAATAAGTGTTTAATGAAACATTTTCAAGCAAAAGAGAGATCATTGCTTGAATCCTATGACCATATACGCCCACTCAAAATCTTAATCAAGTCAATATGCACTTTTGGGTGAAAAAGAATATGTTGTTTATCATTGATACATATGTAACACACACAATACATGCATGTGCACACATACGTGGATAAGCATATATGCGTGTTATATATGCATGAAATATTGATGATCATCTTCGTAGTTCCTGTTGAAATATCATTCCTATGATGTAGTGATTCAGTTTAAGCTCATGCAGCCAAAGAGGATCCTCAAAGTTCTCTCAAGACTTTACGAAGATCTATTTTGTTTTTTTTTTTTTTTAAGCAAAATGTTTAACTGAGAGTTTGTGTGTGTGTGTGTGTGTGTGTGTGAATCAGGAAAAAAAATTCAATAGAAATTACCTGGTGAGGAAAGAGGATGAATCAAACCTGAAGTTACTCTGTGGTGATTCATCTAGTTTCCCAAATGAGAAGGGCAACAATGCTGTACAAGTAGAATCCACACTGGCACATGTAGAAAAGCTTCATTGAAGAGCTGACCAGGAAGAGGGGAGAAAAAAATGATATAAAGTTTCTTAATAATGGAAAAACAATCTTCCAGTGTTTTCTCTATTAGTTCTTAGTACAAGTTTCTTAATAATGATGGCGTTCTCATTATAGAATTATTTGGCGAAAATATCGTTCTTCTTAAAGTAGTGCATATTGCATTGAACTGTCCAATAACAGAACTCAAAATTCTCGTGCAACAACAGAAGTTAAGTTCATCAGTACTCACTCCATTTCTTGATTTGGCCACCCTCAAAAATATTCTCGTGTGTTGAGCCATCAAGAGTATCGTATCATGATCGAAGCAACCCACAGCTTCGCTCTCACATAATATGTCAAGTTCCATGCACATCGACTCGCAACATTTCACAGTCTTAGCCTCATCAGTCACCACCTTACCAGCTCCACATTTCAACAATAGTATGCCTGCCAAGTGCCAAGGGCTGAGGAAAACATGCACATACGAGGAAAACATATATACCCACTTATGCACAAGAAAAACATGCACATATGAGCACATATGTACAAGATAAACATGCACATATGAGGAAAACATATATATGCACATATGAGCACATATGTACAAGATAAACATGCACTTATGCACAAGATAAACATGCACATATGAGCACATACGCACAAGATAAACATGCACTTATGCACAAGATAAACATGCACATATGAGCACATACGCACAAGATAAACATGCACATATGAGGAAAACATATACATGCACATATGTTGCACGACGCAAAATATTGCAGAAGATAAGACGGCTGACCTTGAAGATGAGGGCATCCAGCAGAAACCTAGAGGCCATGAGGGCAAGGGCGAAGGAGATGGCGAGCAAGAATATGCTCTCCTTTCAGCTCCAGTTCCATGAGAGCAGACAGATCTTCGAGTTGAGTCAAGTCCAATCCTTCATTTACTGAGACTGCTTGCTAACAGTGACCCAGTTAGTCCATCAGTATCAGCCAAAACTTTACTATAATTGTTTTGCTGAGTACCGTTTGTTTTGTTAAAAGCTTTTCAATGAAATGCGAGGGGATAATTCAAAGATGTGACAAAAAAAAAAAAATGAGAATAGTCCCAACACAGTTGAGTTACTGAAGAGAGTGCATTTGATGAGAGTTTCCCCCGCTATTTATTACTTTTCCTACTCGTATAAGAAGATATAATAGAGAAACATCTGACTTATTACATTGTGTCAATATCAAGATGACATAACCCACTTTCTTCTTTTTTTGAATAAATAATTGCTAAAAGTACATGTAGATAAATTGGAAAAATATTACTCGACAAAAATGAATTAGAAAAAATGCATCATTTTTTTTAGTAGAAGATTTGCCAAATAAAAAATGGAAAAAGCACCAAAAATATATTTAAAAAGGACACACAAATGAAATGGGCTCACCATCCATCTATCTGAAGGCCTCAAGTGGCCAACCCCGGGCTCAGCCCATTTAACAAAAGGGGTGCCACGTCAGCAGATTCGGTTTTTTTCCCTCCCAATTCTTTGAATTGAGGAGACGAGAGATTTTTAGGGTTCTATGAGATTCTCAGATTTAAATGGCATCTCTTCAGAGAGCCAGGGCTCTGATTCAATTAGCTCTCAGCTCGCTATGATGCCTACATTTCCCTCATTTTCTTTAAATTTTCTTATTATTATTTATTTTTCTGATTGAGAAGCTTTTTCTCTTTATTATTGACATGAAATTTCAACATATACTGACTGTTTATATTTTTCAAGCTAATTATTTTCCCTTTTATACCGAATTATGAAAAAGTTAATAACTTTAGCTTTATAATACAAATCAAGAGGCTCCTAATTGGGCTTTGGGTGAAATTTTGGGTGGATATAAATTGTTCAGTTCGATTTTTGAAGGAATTGTACTACTTGTTTAATGAAAAATCTCACATTTATTTGCAGACAAATGATGCATAAACAAACAAGAAGCATAAATTGAGAAAGAGTTAGGGGCTTTTTGGGATACTCTTTTTCTTCTGTTTGAACTGCAGCATTCTTACATTCTTCCCGCTCTCTCTCTCTCTCTCTCTTCCCTCTCTCTCTCTCTCTCTCTCTTGCAATCTTCAAGAAGAAGAGCCCACGTCTCTGTTCAAGAACCGGAACCCATTTCTTCCGATTCAAGGTAAAGTCCTATGATTCTCTTTAATTTTTGTTTTACTGTTTCCCTCAAAAAAAAAAAAAAAAAAAAGTCTTACTGTTTCTCTCTCATTGATTGATATGATGCCCAATTGATTAAAAAAACTCGTGTTTTCATTGGGAATTACTCTCTGGGTCTTCTCAAATCTCTGATATCTCAAGAGGGTTTTCTCTAGCCTTGTTGATTATCTACTGCGTTAGCAAAATTCTACAATTACCCAATTGATGTTCTTCAAGTTTTGATTGGGGGTCTTGTCAAATCTCTGATATTCAAGTGGGTTTTCTCTAGTCTCGTAACTTTTTGATAAACATTGTTTATTAGTAAAATTCTGTGATGCCCAACTGATTAAAATCTTAAGTTTCTTCTAGTTTCATTGGGAATTACTCTCTGGGTCTTCTCAAATCTCTGATACGTCAATTGGTATTCTCTAATCTTGTTACTTTTGGATAAAATGTTTTTCTCAAAAGAACTTTTGGATAAAATGCCTAGATTGAGATCTTATGTTCTGCAAGTTCATGGGGCATTAGTATATGAGTTCTTCTCTAAACTCTAAAATCCCACCTGGGTTTTCTCTACCTCTACTTTATTATGGTTTTTTAGTTCCTTCTGATCTTTTTTAATTTGTTTCCCCCCTCTCTTCCCTAGTGTTCAAGAACTAGAGCCTGTCAGTAGATTACCAGTTTGTGGGGAAGGACTGTAACCTGTTTCATTCTCTTCCCTTCATTGATTGGTATGCCCCATTGATTAAAAACTCGTGTCTTTAAAGTTTAACAGAAGTTAATTTCTTAGGTACTCAAAACTCTTGTGTGACAAGTTAGTTTTAAACTTCCTCTTTTCCGCAGGAAATTCATCTGAGACTTCATTTTGGACTGCGTTCTTGACCAGGAACCAACGACGAGAACAGAGCATCAGGGCGGTAAACATTAACCAATTCGACCGAATGTCAAGGGAGAAACCAAAGGAATGAATCAACAACTTGGAAATTGCTACCAGTGTAGTCTATACTAGTAGAAGTACTGGGTTGGAGCAAATTCTTCAAGTTCTCTTCAAGTGAGGATATTAAGTGTCAGAAATGTGGTGAGAAAGTACTCATAGATCCTGCTAGGTCACTAAGGAAGAGAAAGGAAGCAGTTTCGGCACCAGCCTTTCTTTAGCGGTGTTTGGATTGCATGGAATTCTTTTGTGGAGATGAGATTAATTTTTGTCCAACTGGCCGTATGTTTGACCATGCGTTGCCTGAGAATCATCTACTGTGCACCCGATCAGATGCACCGACTAACGTGTGGTGTATTGAACGTGTTAAGGCATCTGGAAACACATCAGTGCATAGTGTTATATCGATGGAGAACTTAGGGAATTCTTGCTTCTCTAACTCAATCTTGCAGATTCTTATGTCCATGGATTGTTTCCGGGTCAATTTTGAGAAATTGGAATACCAACGAGATCGCCCTATTACCAACAGTTTAAGGAGTCTATTCAAGGAGGAAATAGATCATAGAGTTCTTTTTGCTTCCATCTGTTCAGAGATTCCAATGTTTCAGGGCTACCAAGAGCAAGATAGCCAGGAATTTCTCCTAGCTTTGCTCAATGAGCTTCTTCAAGAAGGAACTAGTTGTGTAGATGATATTTTTCAAGGTGTGCTCTCTACTACTGTATTGTGTAGTCAATGTGGACGTAGTTCGACGGTTCCCACAACGTTTCTTGATCTTTCTCTGCCCCTTCCTTCAACTAAAAGGAACAACATGCTTCCAGCAAATGAAGAGAACAGATTCCATGACAATGAAATTGCCTCAGGATCTTCTGTAACTAAAGTGTTTAATGGAGAAATTTCTAGTTCCCTGGAAAATTGTTGCAGACAGCATCCTTTTATATGCAATAAAGGTTCAGGTGAAGGTGCTGATTTACTGGAAAGCCAGCAGAAGAAAGTAGAAGATGATCCAGCAGCGGCAGCAGAAGAAGAAGACCCAGAAGATTGTTGTGGACATCATCATTGTTTATGTAATAAAGATTCTGGCAAATTACATGAAAGCCAACAGAAAAATCCAATAGAAGAAGAAGAAGAAGCTCCAGAAGATTGTTGTGGACAGCATCCTTGTATATGCAATAAAGATTCAGGTGAAGTTGTTGATTTACGTGAAAGCGAGCAGGAAAAAGTAGAAGATGATCCGCCGCCGCCGGTGGCAGCAGAAGAAGAAGAAGAAGAAGAAGACCCAGAAGATTGTTGTGGACATCACCCTTGAATATGTAATAAAGATTCTGGCGAATTACATGAATTACACGAAAGGCAACAGAAAAATCCAATAGAAGAAGAAGACCCAGAAGATTGTTGTAGACAGCATCCTTGTATATGCAATAAAGATTCAGGGCAAGTTGCTGGGTCACCTGAAAGCCGGCAGAAACACCAAATAAAAGGAGAAAAAGACAAAGACCCAGAGGATGAAGAACAGGAAGAAAGAGGAGGAGGAGGAGAAGAGAGAGACCCAGATCACATTTCTAGAGCTGGAATATGGAGTGATAATAACAATGGTGGTACTTTATCGGTTGAGAGATGTTTGGACTTGTTCACGGCGCCGGAGACTATTGAATATGGGTGTGATTTTTGTACGGTGTCGAAATCAAAATCAAAATCAGATCATTTGGAATATGCCAATGCAGGACTTGGAAAGGGGAACTCGAAATCAGGAACATCTGATTTTCAAGTGGACGATAGGATGATGAATGCAACGAGAAAGTGCCTTATCTTTCACGCCCCATCTATTCTAGTGATCCACTTGAAAAGATGCGAACAGGATGCACATGGCATCTGTAAGAAAATAGATAGCCACGTCAACTTCCAAGAAATGCTTGATCTTACACCATATATGCATCACAGGTATTACTTGAAAGCTTATCATTATTTGTATTGGTTTTTAATACTTGATGCTAATGTAACTGTTTTGATTCATGAGTTTTTTTATATAAACATTTATGAACCAAGATCTTTTTAGATCATATCAAGGGAAGCAGGATATTACTTGTAGAAAGTTGGTATTTATTTTGTCTTATGTTCTTATGTTTCATTCTATAATTAGGAATTTAGGATTATTGTTCCTGAGAAGAAAACTTCAAGACATTTAGCTATGGCACCACATTTTCTAGTCGAGGATTCATGTGAAAATCTAGATTTTGTTCTCTGAAGTTCAATTTGAGAGCTAAGCATGTCAGCAGCAGAAATGTTAAATATATAACAAATACATCTCTGCACTCATTATATCTTTATACTGAATTCATTATTCCAAGGACTTATATTTTATTTTATTTTATTTTATTTATTTTTATTTTGGTGTTTGGGGGGGGGGGGG